>OZ038507.1:395181-420181 GCA_964036315.1 Acanthosepion esculentum | reverse complement strand
TGTTTGGTGAAAGGCATTGTCCACAAGCTTTCTCACACCTTCGCCACCTATATCCTTCTTGTATTCTGCATGTTGTATGCTTTTACAAAATATCCACCATTTATGCAGTTGTAAATCACAAATTATGCATGACAGATTTTATGTTGACGATAAAATAATGATGACTCAAGTTCTGCTGTTTATTTTCATGATTTTCTTGTTTTTATTTATGTGCCTACTTAATATCTTTATACACACTGTTGCACAATTAAACCCACAAAAAAAAAGAAAAAAAAAGATAGTCACCTTGAGAATAAATCCTCCATTAATATTTCAGATAATACAAAATGAATGTCTCTTTCAAAAGTTTTATCCATGTATCCATGCCTTTGTGAGATCAGTGCATTTCATTGATCCAACATTGATTTACATCTTTTATTTTCTCTCGTCCCTTGAGCTGTGGTTTAATCAGTAGGGTTGTTGATGAATATGACTCAAACTTCAAAAGTTTTTTTTTTTTCTTTTCTCTGAAGTCTGAACTCTTTGAGTGGATTGATTGTAAATTCCCAATGTTGAGCCGAGTTCAATTGACCATCAAGAAAACGATATGCATGAATAAGCAATTCTCTGATAATTGCTGGAATTTCAGATGCATCTGTGTTCTGTTTCGTTACTCCAGTTGAAAGAAGCTGATTGGAAGATGGCATGAGGCTTTGTTCAGAATTAAGTTCCCCATGTCTTTTGAGATCCGTATCAAGTGTTGTTGATATCTATTTTATTACTCCCCACCCTCACATTTCTGAGCAAGTGTTTCGTCTGTTTTCATTTGTCTGTTAATTAATCTTGCAACCCCTTTTCCCTTTTCATCAATGCTTTCAACTTAATGTTTTCTCCCGTTTTTCCTACAGCAATCTCATTTATATCATCTTCACAGGGAGTAAATCCACTTGCACTAACATTGTCTGCCAGCTCAAAGGTGATAAATATAGCAATCTCTTTATCCATGGCCGGGGATGTCTGAAACCACAGAATGAAAATGAACAAACACACACATTAAGCTTTTTATTTAATTTTTCTTGTGTATATAAGTGTTTTCTTTTCTGGATGTAGAGTGGAAAAAATATCCAAAAGTTCTGCATATCCAAACACTTTCAGCTATTCTTTTAGCCATTATCAAGGATGATTCTTATTTTTTATTTTTAACTGAATGTGTGGGTTTTTTATGCAGGTATCTGAAATTATAGGAATGTTTTATTGTCCAAAAACAGTCAACACATTGTGGCCATGCTCATAGTTAGTGTTATTGAGTATTGGCTTTTTTAAAATTTTTTTTAATTTTATTAGTGCTTCCATTAGTTTTAATCTTTTTTACATGTGAATGAGGTACTCTACTAATAGGTAGTGGATGAGGTACTCTACTATCTTTTCTAAGAAGTCATGGTAATTAAGAGATAATAAAGAAAAAGGAATCTGTGTAGAGCCATAAATGCCTACATCCTGAAGGGAAATGACGAAAGGAAACTGTGGAGATCCATGATCACCTACCTCTTACTGTGCCTTCTAAAATGGAAAAGGCAATGTGAAACCACACTGTTTCCTAAGGCATTGTGGTAATTAATATATAGGTAGTGGATGAGGTACTCTACTAATAGGTAGTGGATGAGGTTTGGTAGGTTTCTATGTGTGTTTAAATGAGTCCTAATTGAACTATGATCAGAGAGATGTAATGTGAGTCATCTAAATAGGCATGTAGTTGTATACCCAATATAATTATTCATGAGTTTGGTTTGATCAGGAATGCAGTTCCTTAAGGGCCAAGTAAATTTAAAAGTAATATTAGTTCTCTGGAATTTAGATCTTGAAGGTGTGTTGTTGTTAAGGCCGTTTTAAATTTTTCATAGTAGATAATTAATTTAATTTGCTTATTCTTGTTATATTTCTAAAGAATTAATGGATTTTACTTTTTAATTAGACATATTTTTATTACTTCAAATGTTATTTTTAGTGGATATTTGTATTTATTTTATCTACCTGTTTATCTTACAGAGGGGGACACGGGTTTGAATCCTTCTGGAGGGCACAGAAGCTGGTAGCTGAACTAAATGCTGTTTAAAATAAACAGTGTCTATTCAAATACAGGTATCCACTAAAAATAACATTTGAAGAAATAAAAATGTCGGATTAAAAAGTGAACTCCATTAGCTCTTTAAAAGTTGCTTTGTTTACACTTCAGATAGGAAACTGGCTTTCAAGAAAATCTGTATGAGTGAATGTGCTTTAAATGAAAATGGAAGCTTGCTTGATTGTGAAGCTCCTTGTAGCCAAGTGATCAAAGTACACTAGATCAGACAATGTGTTTCTCCTGCAAAGGGAGACACAGGTTCTCGCAAACTGATAGATAAAATAAATACTGTTTAAAATAATTGAGCATCTACTAGTGTGTGTGTGTGTGTGTGTGTATATATATATATATATATATATAATATATATATATATATATATATATATATAATATATATATATATATATATATATATATAATAATTTTAAGACATTTTTATATTTAGATATTCTTTTTTATAGATACAAATATTTAAGTAAATGCTCTTTTTATAATAAACAGTATTAAACAACATTTATCGGTCTGAATGTTAGAAATTTTCATAGAAAATATTCGTCCTCTGACAGGACTTAAATATTTGTATCGATAAAAAGAATGTATAAACATAAAAATGTCTTAAAATAATTGTCGCACTTTGTCCATTTCATAATATATATATATATATATATATGTGTGTGTGTGTGCGCGAGTAGATCCAACGGTATGATGAAAATGTGGAAAGACTAAGCAAAATCCAAATATGTGAGTTTACTGTTTTTTATTTTGTTTTTTGTTTTTCTGTCAACGTCAGACGTTTCGGTCTAATAGACCGTCTTCAGGACATGGTTATTGGAGACATATTTATATTAAATTTAAGTTAAAATGAAGAGACGATAGATACAGAACTAGTCAGAAACCGAAAAACAAAATAAAAAACAGTAAACTCACATATTCGGATTTTGCTTCGTCTTTTCCAGATTTTCATCATATATATATATATATATATATATATATGTATATGTATGGTGCCTCAGCAGGGTGTAATGGTAGGCAAGCTTGTCTCGCTAGTTCAGTTATGACTGAATAGTGAGTTCGATCCTTACTGGTACCCTATACTTTCGGCTTTGTGCCATACCTAAGCTACGTTTAGAAAATCAATACAAACACACGCACCTAAATGTATAGGAAATTAATAACAAAATGGCGAAAAAAAAATTGTCATGCATTTTGTCCTTGAGGAATGCATTGAACTAAAGTAATGTTTTTGTTGATGTAATTATATATATATATATATATATATATATATATATATATATGTGTGTGTAGGAAGGGAAAGAGGAATATAAAAATGCAAATGATAGAAAATATTGAAATTTTAAACTTTTAAACTTAAAAAAAAAAAAAATTTAATATGCCTGGATTTTATAGTCTAGCCAATTTCATTTTGTTCCTTATGCTTTTGTTATTGTTTTTATCACTTTTATTATTAAGTATCCATCATTGTCATAATGGAAGATGTGCCAAGAAAGGTGAAATGTAAGAACCTGGATGCAAATTTACACTGGATGGTCTAGCAATTAAAGCACTTTCTATACACTTTCTCTTTTAAGTAAAGTAGTATATTTTAAATTGGAATTATTGTCAAATTCATTTAGATATCATATTTACACACACACACACACAGTTTGGTGTTTTCATTACCTGGCTTTGTAAACTATCTTTGAAAAGTCCGCTATAGTAATAATAAAAACATTGCCATTCAGCATTGCCAGTGTAATTTTAGTAGAGCAAAAGATTAGTCATTACAAACAAAAACATTATGCCACATTGGAGAGAGGGAAGCAAAGATAGTAAATTGGTTTATTGATTGATTTGATTTTTTTTTTTTTTTTTTTTTTTTACAGCTTATCAACCCTTTGCAGGTTATTTAAAGCCAGAATTTAAAAAAAAAATTTTTGTAGATTGTAAGATTTTTTTTTTTTTTTTTTAGATAATGATGATTTAGTGATATAAATCTTACTAATTAACCCATAACTGGGAGGGGAGAAGAGATGGATTTATATCTAATCAGAATTTGATAAATTATAATAAGGATATACAGTGGGGGGGATCAATTCTAAATTGCAATCAATATATAAACTGATCCCTCACTTTGTGGCTACAGTAGTTTCAGTACATTTATATCCAGAGAATGTTAATAAATCTAAAGGACATGACTGCTAATGAGTATTTCATTGGTTGGTTGATTTTTCTATAGATTTGCAGGTTATTTAAGGCCAGAAAAAAGTTTTAGATTGTAAGAATATTTTAATGTTTTTCAAGTATAGTAATACAAGTCTTACTAATTAAACCATAGCTTGAGGGGGAGAAGAGGATTCATGCCTTTCTCAAGGGTGTTTTCGCATAAGTGAATATAATGAACCCAACTGGAATTAGAACTCTGCATTCCCATTAACAATTCTGAGCCATTATCCATTGCGCCACTTGCACATCCAAGCTTACAGCACCTGATATTCTCAAGAGGTCACTCTTCCATGTACTGACCGGGCCTGATGTTACTGAACACTGGTATTCGTACGGGAGCCTGCTTTTCAACATATGGCCATAAGCCTTCAGAGAGTATAGAAAAATACAAAAAGAAAGAAATTCACCAAAAACAATGGTAGCTTTTTTGTCCCCCCCCACCCCCACTTTAACATGAGAAATTGTGTGGGTTAGTACTGGAGTTATCAGTAATGTAATGTAGATTTTGAGCCAAATTCAAATTTTTGTCTTGTCTGTTACATTCACTAACAAACAGATTGCAGGGAAAGGCACAAAGTCATCTCTTTTTCTCCACTCACAACCTATGGTTTAAATAGCAGGGTAGACTGGGCTCTTTAGCCTAGGATGGCAGCCCTTCAAGGAGAAGGATTATCTTGAATTTGAAACTGGAGTATAAACCATTACATCTTCATTGGATGCTGATAAGTGATGAATAACTGCTTCATGACAACTTGACAGTCATACGGTCCATTCTTATGGCCATGCTAGTTAAAATAAAGTTGTCTCGTGGTGGTAGTTGTGCAATTAGTAAGAAGCTGAGATTCCCAGTAAGCTATGGTATCTTTTTTGTTGAAGTTGTAAGCTGCAAAATCTTACTTATTGGCAATGACGACCAACACTGGTGTATATTGAAAAGAAATATACTTTCTTACTGTTTTAGTCACCAATTAACCTTCAAACCAAGATTACTTTGTTAAAAAGGACTGCAACAGCAAACAGTGGCACTGTTTGCTGTTGAAGTCATGGCAATTCACAGGTTATAATAAAAGAAAAAGGAATCTGTGGAGAGCCATGACCACCTACATCCTGAAGTAATATGACATAGATGAATACTCTGCATCCAAAACCTTGGTGAAAGGAAACCACTCCACTATCTTTTCCAAGAAGTGATGGCAATTCATGGATAATAAAGAAAAAGGAAACTGTGGAGAGCCATGATCACCTACATCCTGAAGGGATATGGCATAGATGGCTACTCTGAATTCAAAAGCATAGAGAAGGCAAAGGGAAACTACTCCACTCTCTTTCTCCAAGAAGTGATGGCAATTCACAGATAATAAAGAAAAAGGAAACTGGAGAGCCATGATCACCTACATCCTGAAGGGATATGGCATAGATGGCTACTCTGCCTTCTCCACCCTTTTTGAATTCAAAGGGAAAGCATTCCACTATCTTTCCTAAGAAGTCATGGCAATTAATAGATAATAAAGAAAAAGGAAACTGTGGAGAGCCATAAATGCCTCCATCCTGAAGGGAAATGACAAAAGGAAAGGAAACTGTGGAGAGCCATCATCAACTACCTCTGACTGTGCCTTCTAAAATGGAGAAGGCATTGTGGTAATTAATATATAAAGAAAAGTAAGCTTTGGAGATAGGCATCTAGAGAAGACGTGCCATTTAAAAAAAGAGAGGAAAAAGAAATGATTAAATTGAATTACGTGTAAGTGCATTGCCCATTAAATGACCTCTTCCCTAGCCTCTGGTCAATTGCCTAAATCTCATTTGAACTCTGCTTTCTGACACATGCACTTGTATAACATTCGCCTGGCAGGCCTTTTATACAACATGACAGAATAAAACTTGTCTGATATCTGATTTCTTATTCTTTCTTTCATTTCCAGAAATAGTGTTCAGAAATCTAGATTATTAATTCCACTGAAACTGCATCTTTATATCTTATTACACTGTTGGTGGATCCCATAATAGCTGCAAAGATTAGGTGGCAATGGTAGGAAAAAAAAAAATCTTTATTTCCAAATATAGTCAATATAGTTTTTATTCACTTTTCTAAAGTCTTAGCATTCGAAAATGTCAAGCAGTAATTCAGATTTAAATGTTGGTATTCTATAATGTAATTCAGAATGGCAATTAATCTTGCATTGAACTGCAAAATAACTCAAATCAGATTGAAATAGGGACAAATTTATTACATTCAGTCATAAATAATTTCTGTTTATCAATTTCATTCTTCAAAATTGTCGTTTATGTCTTTCATGCATAAAAAGAGGCACTATTTACATTATTTGGACTATTGTCCTCATCTTTGTTGCCATATTATGTTTCGACCACCTGAAGAAGGCTGGAGTGTACAATGGCCGAAACGTAATAAATATGGTGACAAAGATGAGGACAATAGTGTAAATAATGTAAATAGTGTACATAATACCTCATCTCAGAAATATAGACAGATACTGAAGGATCAGATAAATATGGCAACAAAGATGAGGACAATAGTCCGAATAATGTAAATAGTGCACATAATACCTCATCTCAGAAATATAGACAGATAAAAAGAGGCCCATGATAATTTTGTATTGTTAAACAATTTTTAATGGGACTACAAACCAAAAAATTGAGTGGAATAATTTATACTTAGATTTGATTTGTTTTTTATGGCTTATCTACTCTTTACAGGTTATTTAAATCCAGAAAATATTTTTAGATTTTAATTTTTTTTTGTGAAATGTTACGTGATATCTCTCTTCCTGTATGGCAGCAAACGCTGGACAATCTCAAAGATGAAGAGACTTGAAGCAACAGAAATGTGGTTCTACAGAAAGATGATGGGGATACCATGGACCAAACATGTGAGCACCAACAAGGTTTTGGACAAAATGGAAACAAAAAGGAAACTTATACTAAACATCAAAAAGAGGCTGTTGAAATTCCTGGGCCATGGAAGGAGGGCTTTGAAAATCTGATACTCAGAGGACAGATTAAGGAGAAAGAGGAACAGAGGAAAGTAGCTTGAAACTTACTTTTTAAGTGTAAGTGAATGGATGGTAGAACAGGTTTGGGGAGAAATAGCAAAAAGAGAAAACTTAAGAGCTACAAGAGACAAGATGATGTGGAGGGCCATGATCACCTATGTCCTGAAGGGACATGGCATATAAAAAAAAGATACAAATCTTATTAATAAGCTGGCAGAATAGAAGTGAATTCATACCTTATCAGAATTTGATAAACAAGAAATTATAATATGGATATACAGTTGGGATCAATTCTATATTACAATCAATATATAAAATGATCCCTCACTTTGTGGCCACGGTAGTTTTTGTACATGTATATCCGGAGAAGGCAAATAAATCTAAAGGATATGTCTGCATAGCTAATCAGTATTTCATTGGTTGGTCGATTCGTTTTTTTTTGTTTTTTTTAGATTTTCAGGTTATTTCTTTTTTTTTTTCTTTTTTTTTTTCTTTTTTTTTTTCTTTTTTTTTTTTCTTTTTTTTTTTCTTTTTTTTTTTTCTTTTTTTTTTTCTTTTTTTTTTTTTTTTTCTTTTTTTTTTTTGAGTGTACTGATACAAGTCTTACTAATTAATCCATAACTGGGGGGTTGAAGTGGTGGGTTCATACCTTTCCGAAGGGTATTTGTACATAAGTGAATATAACAAACCCAACCAGAATTGGAACTTGGCTTTCTGATTAACAATTGAGTCATTATCCATTACAACACCCTCACATCCAAGCTTACAGCACTTGATATTGCCAAGCAGTTACCCATTTCAGTACTGACCAAGCTCAATGTTGCTTAACTTAAAAAAAATATAGACAAATACTTCTGTCTGAATTGCAGGGATGAGGATGATCATTATTTACCCTCTTTACATTCAGACTATTGTCCTTGTCTGTTGTTATTACAATGTTTCAGTTGGTGCACCTTCCAGCCTTCATCAGGTGTATATTGATCCAGGTCACCTACAGGTAATTCCAAATTGTAATCTTTATTTAATCTTTGGGGGTTGACGTCTCATTATGCTGCTCATGTCTAGGGTTATCTTGTTTAGTTCTTATTTTTTTAGTGCTGCTCGGTTATTACTCTCCCCATTTTCCACTAAGTCCAAGTACACACTGCCTGGCTCAGGGATTGAACTCATAATTACTATGTTACCAAATTCCATTTAGGCTACCCGAACTGATATACACCTGTTGAAGGCCAGAGGGCACAATGGCAGAGATATTGTTATAACAAGAAAAATTGTCTGATGTAAATAGTGTAAATAATAGACAAATTTTATTTAGTATTGTTTCATTCAGTCTTTTGGCTTGTAGCCATATTAGAAAGTGTTTTTTCTTAAAAAAAAAAAAAAGAATCTTTACATTCTTTTTAAACATATCTTCCTGATGTTATCAGTCTGGAGGGGGCGATCCCAGTGTGCAGCACCTTTGGAAAGTGCCTGAAGACCATACCATGGGTTGACCCAAGCCTTGTGAGTGAAATTGGGTAGATGGAACTCTTGGGGGCTATCGATAGCTGTGCTAGCACAAAGTCACAAGTCATCATGACCGAGGGTTTGATTGTGCTGGCCTTGTTCAGATTGTTGATCGCGCTAGTTAACACGCTCTCTCCCAGAAACTGTAACTAAGGTCTGCTCATTATAAACCACAGGTTGGCTTTGTGGGTGTAGAACAAACACAAATGTGCCTGAGCAAGAGTTTGCAATAGGGATTGGTTAGCTGCCCTAGTAGACGGGTATCCTCGAATATGAGTGGCCAGCTATTTTATATATATATATATATATATATATATATATATATATATATAAAATAATGGATTGAATCTGAAAATTATTTAACATTTTCTGTTTATATGTTATTTTTAAAGATATAATTTAAGTAAATGCTCCATTTTTAGTTAAACAGTGTTAATTACATTTACCAGCTTGAAAATGTAATTAATTAAAAACAGAGCATTTATTTAAATTATATCTATAAAAATAATGTATAAACAGAAAATATATTAAGTAATTGTTGGACTTAATCCATTTCATTATATATTGTCATTGTTCTTTTTAAGATAAGTTTTGTGAGCAGAAATGATCAATTTAGAAAACTCGTTGAAGATTGTGTTTAAAAATGGTAATTTCGACATTGCTAACCAGATGCTTCTCTGTAGCTAAAGGGTATAGCACATCAGATCAAATGATGGTTTTTGTATCGGAATACATCGGATTCCTGTTGAAGAATGTATATTTCCTATGAAATTTCTCAAACGTTCAGGCTGCTAAATCTAATTAATACTTTTTAATTAAAAACAGAGCAATTACTTAAATTGTATCTATAAAAATAATGTACAGTGTGTGTATGTGTATATATATATATTAATACAGGTTTCATTAAATAATATAGATAAGTGTTGTCTATATATTTTATGTAAGTTCTTTTCATATCGTCTGATAAGCTTAATAACATTATCATTAAACAATGAAAGAAAATCACAATATTGATACATATTTTTTAATCCAATCTAAACTTTCGGCTTACATAAGCCATTATCGAAGATGACAATTACACAATATATTAAGCAATACACGAACAAGAAATTGATGATAGTCTGTTTTTGTTTACATGGATGATTTCCAAGCAACGATAAACACGTGCATATAAAACGCTGAAAGCGAAAATCGCACGACAGCTCATGACGTCACACATGGCCACGCGAGAGTGAATCCGATGAGTATTGAGTATGGAAAGCCGTTGGTATGAACCAATGGCTTCTGTTACTAATTATAGGCATTTAAGGATATTTTTGGAGATTTCATAGTTTATTTTGTTCAGGTTAGGTTTCAACTGTTTTATGTATATAGCTTCAAGAATTTTTAGTTTTTGTTTATTGTTTTCATGTTTAAGTATAGTTGTGTTCTCGACGAGGATTTTCCGGAATTGTGTATGCGGCCAGGCATGTTGTTTTAAATGTCTAAAAATATTCTTATGTTAGTTGAAAATACAGATGAAATACTTCAACTACAAAAATGTTTCCAAAATAATTCTGTCCTCAAATTCACGTATGAACTCAATACTAATAATAAAATTCCTTTCCTTGACATATTGATAAACACAAATAATAACAAATTTACTATTTCGCCATATAAAAAACCTACTAGCATAAATTCATGTACACTTAACTACAAGAGCGAATGCCCATATTACTACAAAATAGCAATTATAAAAAATCTAATACACCGTGCAGAAACTAATTCATCCACAAAACAGATTTTTTACAGTGAACTAAAGAATATAAAACAAACACTTGTTAATAATAGTTTTCCAAACTATATAATTGATGAACAAAGAAGATGCTTTCTTAGAAATCTCAATACTAAGCAAATAGTACATAATACTGCTTCTACTAATCTCAAACATATTAATCTCCTATATCGTAATCAAATGCATACTAATTATAAACAAGATGAAAATATACTAAAAAAATTAGTAAATACTAACATATCCACAACAGATCCTAGCAAAAGAATTAAGTTAATTATATACTACACTAAATCTAAAATATCCAACTCAATTATTCGAAATGATTCTTCTCCCCCGGTTAGCGATTTGAAAAAAACCAACATAGTTTACAAATTCAGGTGCCCTTTGGGAGATTGTATCTCCAACGAACTAAATAATATCTATGTTGGTCACACCACAAACTCGCTTTCACGACGCTTGACACTACATTTGAATGATAACTCTAACATTTTTAGACATTTAAAACAACATGCCTGGCCGCATACACAATTCCGGAAAATCCTCGTCGAGAACACAACTATACTTAAACATGAAAACAATAAACAAAAACTAAAAATTCTTGAAGCTATATACATAAAACAGTTGAAACCTAACCTGAACAAAATAAACTATGAAATCTCCAAAAATATCCTTAAATGCCTATAATTAGTAACAGAAGTCATTGGTTCATACCAACGGCTTTCCATACTCAATACTCATCGGATTCACTCTCGCATGGTCATGTGTGACGTCATGAGCTGTCGTGCGATTTTCGCTTTCAGCATTTTATATGCATGTGTTTATCGTTGCTTGGAAATCATCCATGTAAACAAATAATACTATCATCAATTTCTTGTTCGTGTATTGCATAAATATATTGTGTAATTGTCATCTTTGATAATGGCTTATGTAAGCCGAAAGCTTAGATTGGATTAAAAAATATGTATCAATATTGTGATTTTCTTTCATTATTTAATGATAATGTTATTAAGATTATCAGACTATATGAAAAAAACTTACATAAAATATATAGACAACACTTATCTATATTATTTAATGAAACCTGTATTAATGAAAAAATGCTGCCTAAATACACACAATATATATATATATATATATATATATATATATATATATATATATATATATATATATATGAGCAACAATTTCTCTTTTATATAAGTTTTATTAACTTTTAGCACTCTGTAGGTGACTATTTTTGCAAAGCAAAATGTTAATCCTGCTAATGTAAAATTTGAATTTCTTGTTTGTGTAGTCATATCCTTCTATGGCAACACCTAAAACAATCTTGACTGAAATTGAGAGCCAGGTGACTACAATTTCAAATATATAGAACTGATATATAAAACACTATATTTTGAGGTGATTCCATATACAGTAAAAGGGGAAGTAATGTTTATAAATGATGCAGAGTACTAAATGCTTTGAAAGATGACTGACAAAGTACTGGCTTTAAACTTTTTATTTAATTTTTCTTTCCTCAACATAAAGTGTGTTTTAAAAAAAAAAAATGTTCAAATCTTTTGTATGTTCAAACACTTTTGGCTATTCTTTTAGGCATTATCAAGGATTTTTAAAATTTTTAATTCTAATTCAATGTGTGTGTATGTATGTATGTGTGTGTATATGTATGTGTGTATGTGTGTATGTATGTGTGTGTATATGTATGTGTGTATGTATGTATGTATGTGTGTATGTATATGTGTGTATGTATGTGTATATGTGTGTATGTGTGTGTGTATGTATATGTATGTGTGTGTATGTATATGTATGTGTGTGTATGTATATGTATGTGTGTGTATGTATATGTATGTGTGTGTATGTATATGTATGTGTGTGTATGTATATGTATGTGTGTGTATGTATGTATATGTGCGTATGTATATGTATGTGTGTATGTATGTGCGTATGTATATGTATGTGCGTATGTATATGTATGTGTGTATGTATATGTATGTGTGTGTGTATGTATATGTATGTATGTATGTGTGTGTGTGTATATATGTATGTATGTGTGTATAGTTGCCCAAAGGTTGCAAGTGTGTGAAACTCGAGTAGCAACTAAGGCCGTGCCTCATTGATGGTCTGTGAAGCCTGTTTTTGCTCTGTCTGCCTAGGTGTTGAGTCATTTAATTTACTGCTTATGTATTGTTTGCATTTTTTCTCCTTATTTCTTAGTTTGGAATTTTCTTTCTTGTCTAAGATTTTTTTTTTCAATTTTTTTTGTTTTTTTGGTTTAGAGATCTATCGACAAGTAGTCTGCTGCACCAACATTTTGAATTTGTGTGTGTGTGTATATATATATATAGCATAATGAGAAGCCACTTATACTTTCTTAATATGTATATAATATAGAAAAAACAACTGAAAAGTTGCAAATTAAAAAAAATTGAATGTTTTTTTGTGAAAGTATTTATTTATATTTTTATATATATATATATATATATATATATATATATATATATATATATATATATTTGATATTTCAGATTGGCCCCGATCTTTCATCAGAAATGGCTGTTTTCAGAAGTTTGTTTACATTAAGTAGCGTCCATCATGAGATGCGGACGTCGCGTGATATGGAATGCAACTGTGTTTTAATATTTCTAACGTAAATCTAACTGTGGTAATATTTTAGATGTTGTTTAAAAAAATTTGTAGCTATAACTAACAAAAATTTTTTGTTTAACTATTGAAATATTTATAAAGATTTAAAATACCCAAGTCTTTATTTAACCCTAGTTTATATGTATTCAATTTTAAAATCCAGTATTTTCTTTTTTTTTTCCTTGACTGGACGCTACTTAATGTAAACAAACTTCTGAAAACAGCCATTTCTGATGAAAGATTGGGGCCGATCTGAAATATCAAATATAAAAAAAATATAAAATACTTTCACAAAAAACATTCAATTTTTTTTTAATTTGCAACTTTTCAGTGTTTTTTTCTATATTATATCTATATATATATATATATATATACATACATACATACATATATATATATATATATATATATATATATATATATATATATATAGCCATCCACAGATAGACTGTTTCGCTGTATCACAGTTCGTCAGTGTGGCTAGACATCCAGTTGCCTCTAGCTAAGATCAAAACTTGGTGTCATTTGGAGATTCTACCCCTAAGCCGTTGGTGCACAGCAGGGATTAAGGTTAATTTAAGCATATTTATTTTTAGATAAACACACAGTGACTGAGAGAACTTTATTTGCTTTACTAAAGAGTCTTGCATTATTAGCCGTAATAGTCACTGTTTACAAACTGACACTTCCTTCCCAGAGAGCTCAACCAAAATAAATTTTTCAGGAGTGATAATTGTGTGGGTTTTCAGTTAGTTCTCATGCTTATTTTTCTGGTGGTGCAAAAATATTGTTTAATATAGCTTCACATTTTTGACAGCATAGGTAAGCTAGTTTTATATAATTTGTAAAAGCAGATATTTTAAATAAAGAAAACCTGTGAGCAGAGATTAATATATACGTACGTAATTGTTTTAGGAAAAGTGTATTGTTAATTCATAGCTACCATAATTGTGTAGAATATGCATTCTCTAAGTTTGGGTGACAAAATTCTGGAGAAAAAAAATCTAGTGTACAATAGATGCTGAGATTTTTTTTTAGAATTTGTAGCAGTGAAACTTAACCTAAATTTACATCTGTTCAACTTTTTTTCCAGTTCATATTGACTAAAGATAAGAATTTTTAAAGTTTACATTATGCTTAGAAGCACAAAATTTTCACAGTATTTAGAGCAAATGTACAGATACGAGCTTGTGGTGAAAAGAAACACACACTTAGAGAAAGAAAATAATAAGCACACACACATTCTTATCGATAGTCGTTCTTTCTCTGTAGTGTTGTAAAATATAAATGGACATTTAAACTAATTACATCATTTGGAATGTTGTCCTCATCTTTATTGCCATATTCACGTTTCAGCCATCATACACTCCAGCCTTCTTCAGGTGATATATGTTGGAATTAAACACTTTATTCAATCAACTAAATCTTATTTAGTCTACTCTGATTGTTCTAATTACATGTGCCATGCCTTTTTGGATATCTCAATTTCAGTTAATTCCCTTTTGTAACTCCACTGTCCAACATTTTGTTCCCTCTGCTGTGGCCAGGTATTGAACTCACAACTCTTCGGGTCAAGTTACGTTTTGGATTACTCAACCAATGCTTTTTATCCACTGGGCCATGTGTCCACAGCAGAGGTGAAGAAAAATTTGGAGAGTTGAGTTACTAAAGGGAATTAACTGAAAGATAGTCAGAAAAGGCATGGCATGTGGAACTAGAACAATCTACCCCGGTGCACTAAATAAAGGGTTTGGTTTTAAATTCCAACATATATCAACTAAAGAAGGCCAGAGCATACAATGGCGAAAACATCATGAATATGGCAATAAAGATGAGGACAACAGGCTGAACGATGTAAATATTATAAATTATCTATATTCCTATTATTTTGCATAACACTGCTCCATCATAGCTACCCATGGTTATGTCATTGTTATTGTGCTTTTTTTTAAAAATATTTTTAACCAATTTTATTGTTGTAGTATAATAATGATTTTCTACAATGTTTAATTATATGAAATTCTTCTTGTTGAATGTTTGTGTTGTTTAGTTAAATCTAACCATTTATTTAATATATTTTCGGTAATTGAGGGATAAATCTTTAATGTCTGCTTGTATAAAAGTGTAGTCATTTTTGTAATACTGCTGAACCAATTGATGGTTTCTTTTGTAGTCTTCCATTGATTTATATTTAATATTTTTCTTAATTTTGAACATATTTTTTCCATTATTTGTTTACCAATTTATCCTAAATTACTTTTTGTAGCATTTAGGTTTATTTTTAAAAAATTACCTTTATGATCTTTTAGTTTATTAAATTGTTTTCTTTTGGTTAACTATTTCATTCTGTTATCTGATTTTAATTTTGTTGCTATATTTATGTTATCTGCTGGTTCATTGTTAGTGGGCTTTATGCAATTTATGTACCTCTTTTTCGATTAGTTTATTATAATTAAAAGGATCCATTTAATATATTGTTGATTTATCTACTTGAATAAATGGTTTATTTGAATTATTTATTAATTTAATGTTGTTAAATAATTTTTGAAATTGTTTTTTTTGTTTTTATTTTATTGTATTTATCAAGTCATTTTCAAAATCAATCAATTCTTTTTCTTGCAGACATTTTGCTGACAAAAATTCAAAATTGTTTTTGTTATTAGTTATTATTAAGTAAAATACTTTCTATCTTAACCTTTTTATAAAATTTTCTATTATTTCAATAAGTTTAATTTTGTATTCTTTTACATTTGATATAGGAATATTTTTATGGAATATTCCATTATACCTTCAATAGTTGTTTTTTTTTTTTTTTTAATATTCTGTTTTTAAACAAACAAAAAGCTCAGCTTGGCACAGTTTTTTGCTAGCGCTTATTGATAAGGATTAAATTTTCAAAATGCAATTTTTTTTTTAAAGTGCTTAATATTTAGAATATAATTGAGCATATAGAATTTTAAAAAAAAATTTATATTGAAAAATTTACTTACTGTAAATTAATTTATCAGTATTTGTTTTTAATTTTCCTGACTATGCAGTTTTGTGGTGTAGGTCCACTTGTCAAGGGTTATTTTTGATAAATGTCCTTTTTTTTTTTTTTTTTTTTTTTTTTTTAGTGTTTTTTCAACTTTTTGCTCCATTATATTTCAAATACTGAGCACTTTTAAAAATTTAATCCTTTATATATATAATCTTTTGGAAAAGATAAGGAGTAAGGAAGGAATGATATTTTGTTTGAAACTTTTGAAAAAAGGAAGAAAAGATGACGATATTAGCACAAGAATTATAAATAATACTTTGTCTTTGAAGTTCAGACTGCATAATCTATCCCTTATCTTTTTAAACTGTTAAAGCTCTTTCAATTCAATGGTAGACATTTTAAGACTGAAAGAAAAATCTCTTCAATTATATGTAAAGTGTTAAATAAAGATTAAAAGCTATTTTAGAATCTGTTTGTTTCTGATATTATGACTTGAGATATCTTAGAATTTTTTTCCCTTCATTGTGTGTAGTATTTGAACAATAGGAGTTGGTATTAACTGCAGATTGCCTAGCAGGGAAAAAAAAACCTCCTACACTTATATATATTTATTCATTTTAAACAAGAGCAACACCCTTTTAAATGGCAAATGTTGTATTGAATTTTTTTAACATTTAGGTTCCTTCTGTTAACAAGTCCCCCATAAGAAAAAAGAAATTGCAAAAAGATAGAAAAAAAGATTAAAAAAACTTTGTACAAAGAATATAAATGGAAAGGAAATATAAAAACATGAGACAAGCCTAAATTCTTATTTAAGTCCACTTTTTTTTCTTTTTTTTTTTTTTGCTACAACTTCCTCTGTATGTCATAAAATTCATTTCCTGTATGTATATCTGTGCCTATTCAATTAAGATGGAAATTTTCTCTAAAGTCTTAATAAATCTTGTATATAGACATTTTATGACTAATCTTTCATCTTTTAAATATATTTTCTAAATTTTAATCTTAATTCTTGAAATTGCATTTTGATGTGGATTAAAAAACATAGAGAAAAGGGTTTTGCATTAAAGTATTGAAATATTTTCTGCAAGATGTCTTCAATATTTTTTTTTATTTGTTTCATTTTTTCGTTCCTTTTGTATTGCAGATTGAAAATGAAGTTGAAATGGCTAAATTTTTCAAATTGGTATTTCTCTGTAATAACCATTCTGAAATCTATAAAAGTCTGTTCATGGTCTTCCTTCCTAGTGAACCTGTAGACTCTTTGGTAAAGTATAGCACCACAATTAAATTGGTATAGATGGTACTACTTTGGTTTCAACAGTAAGTAGGTTTCTGGTAATGGTGAGCTCAGCCATTTTCTTATATGGAAATGCTCATGGCCATATCACGTTGAAACATTGGTTCCCATACAATCACCGAAGTTGAGTAACATTGAGCTTGGTCAGTACCTTGATGGGTGAGTGCTTGGCAATACCAGGTTCTGTAAGGCTGGATGTGCGGTTGGTGTAATGGATAATGGCTTGGAATTGTTAATCGGATAGCCAAGTTACAATTCCCATTGGGTTCATTATATTCACTTACATGCAAGTATGAATCCACCTCTTCTCCCTGAGCTATAGTTCAATTAGTAAGACTTGTATCACTAGACTATTATCTCCAAAAGAAAAAAGATTCTTGGAATCTAAAAATATTTCTTGGCTTTAAATAACCTGCAAAGGGTTGATAAACCATAAAAAGTGAATCGATCCACCATGATATGACAGCATCATTGCAAATAATGCAGGAAGTTGTGCAAACAGTGAGACTTTAAGAGCTGATATTTACAAGGCGGGTTTGAGCGTGTCAAATGCAGAAGGGTTATGATAGTGTGGAAAGTCAATATCTTGATTGTATCATTTTCCTTTCAGGTTAAATGTGCGGCCTAGTTTTGTTGCTAGTATTCAGTATGATGTGATTTTTTTTTTTTTTTTTTTGTATTTGATAAAGCTGTTTGTGATATTTTCTAGTGCAAATCTGAGATCTGATGCAGAATAGTCTTGATTCATTCACTTGATCTGAGAAAACTCTTGCCTGCAACTGGCAGGTTAGACACACCTGAACAAGTTGAATGCTATGCATGGCATCCACATGAAAGCCTTGATCTGACAAAGTTATTTAAGTTAATTATTTAAGTTAGATTAGTACTTTTGGTTTTGTAGTCTCTTGCTGTGCTGGACAAAACTACCTATCTTGTATTCTGTTTTCTTATCTCCTATACTAAATTAGTATTTACTAATTTCACATGCTGGTTCTTTTTTGATGGATTCAGGGCAGCTGCTCTCATTCCAATTCTAGATCACAGTTTCTGTTTTGGAAACGTTTATCTTGTCCTGCTTCTTGGAACACTTGGCAGAATATGTCTTTATCGTCAGCACATTGGCCTTAGGAGGGAAACTTGAACACTGTTTTCAAATTGCAGATTCATTTGGGATGTTGGATGGAATGTTGAAATTATTGGTGTCCATCTCTTCCTATCTGTGCTTGTACCTGCACAGAGCATAAGTTAGGAAAAGATAAAATGGCCTTTTGATGGAATTTTTAATTTGGTTCACTGGACCACCTTCCAAGCAAAACACCATGCACATATTCCTATTAATATTAATAGAAAGGTGTGACTGCAACAAAAACACAACTGGAGATCAGAGTTCTATTTCTGGCCAAGGAAGTTTATATTCACTTTGCACTAAAGTTCTTGGAAAAGGCACAAATTCATTTCTTCTTCCTACCTGCGAACTATGGGCAAAATAAGTCTGAATTCTCAAGCCCGAGTTCAGGAATCACCAAACTTCTTTTTTTTTTTTCTTTTTTTTTTTTTCACAGAGGGCCAGATAACTGAGAGAATGACAAGTGTGGGTCGGATAACCATTTTGTTCAGTACAATACACTGAATGCACAAAAATAAAAACAACAAACATACTTATTTACTAAAAAGTTATCCAAGAAGGCGACAATAGCAATAAAATAGTTATATCACACCAAGTGCACACATCCAAATCTTACAAACTAAGCAGCACAAAAGGTTGACATTTGTGAAACTGGCGTTTACCTTTTAAGATATAATTAATATTTGTTTTGGTATTGCTGTATCCAACCAAGAGAAATGCTTTCAAATGTTCATCAGTTAACCTCGTTGCATGTACTTTAGATTTTATAAGTTCAAGCAAAATATGACATAATTTGCTGAAGTCAGTCCTTTTTATATACAACATTCTTCAAACTGGTTTAAACACGGCAATGCAAGTTAAAATATAATTGCTGCAGCAGGCTCGTAATTGCTTTTCTTAGAAACTTCATTGCAGGTACTTACACAAAAAGCACTCTGATATCAAAAGTTGCAAACAGTTGCCAAATTTTTTCTTTCATTGATTTTCTTAAAACTTATATTACAGTCAGATGCAAAAGTCAGATTGGCCAAAATTTGGCCTTTTACTGACATTTATTTTAATTTTTTGTACAATCTATTGATAATTTCATATAAATAATTATACTTTAGCTCATTTGTGGCACAATGAAGCGGCAGGCTGGATGAACTGACGTTGGGGGCTGGATCTGGCTTGCGGACCGTAGGTTGGTGACCCCTGCCCTAGTTGATAGCTAGTCTATATGAAAGGCTACTGTGGAGCCCAACCTGAAAAAGCCAACAGGAAACCATTCCATTATTTTAGTCAAGATCAATCATAGCAATGCATAATTAGCAGATATTAAATTAAAAGGAAGCTGCAGAGGGCCATGATCAATTATATTTTGAAGATGTATGGCACTTAGTCAAAGAGTTATGACCAGTTTGAGGTTTTGTTTGGTGAATTTTGTTATAGTGATGAGGTTAGAACAAAATATATTTATAATGGGATTTGCAAATAGGATTTTATTTATGTTGGTTATAGGAGAAATAGTGTAGCGTAAAAAGTCAGATGGGAGAAAAGTTCACTACTGATGACGTGTTGTAGAACAACCCTATACAACAATATTTCTGTATCTGTCTATATTTCTGAGATGAGGTGTCATGTACATTATTTACATTGTTCGAACTATTGTCCTCATCTTTGTCGCCATATTTATTACAACGTTTCGGCCATTGTACGCTCTGGCCTTCTTCAGGTGGTTGGAATGTCGAACTGAACCCTTTATTTCCTTAAGGACACATGGCACAGTGGATAAAGGCGTTAGATCCAGTGACAGGACCTAAAGAATGTGAGTTCAATACCCGGCTAAGGCAGTGGAGAACTTTCAGAGGGAAATTAACAGGAGATAACTGATAATTGACATACATTAAACATGGCATGTGGAACTAAAACGGTCTACCCCAGTGAGTGAAATAAAGGGTTCAGTTCGACATTCCAACAACCTAAAAAAGGCCGGAGCATACAACGAACGAAATGTAATAAATATGGCGACAAAGATGAGGACAATAGTCTGAATAATGTAAATAATGTGAACAATATTTCTGTTTTGAACCATAAATTTTTGCAATGTTATAACGCGACTCAAATGCAAGCTTATTTGCCAAAGTTTCTGCCTAAACTCACACATAAAATTGCCAACAATCTGGCAGTGAATTTGTTTCCACAAAATAAAAACAGGTGTCATGGCTATTGACAAAATGCCAGAACGCATTTCCAGCCCATTTTGTCTACCTTCTGATATGTGTATGCTTCATAGGCCCAGTGCTAATCAATTGTGCCATCCTGGGTAAGACGATAAACTACGTCCAACAGCAAGGCCTCTGATCAGGAGGTTTTGAGGAACATGGAACCGCCTCGTAATTGCTGTGAGGAACGAGAAGACTTACCTCCCGCAAAGTGAATTTGCTTGGTGTGTCAGGTCCTGTTGAAAGATTGTGACCGGCATTAAAAGAAAAATGGATTATTCCGAAATTCCTAAATTGCGGGCAGACGTACAAAAAAAAAAAAAGAAAAAAGACTAAGAATTCAAACCAGCTTGAATTTATAAAATCGGAAGTCTTTGGCGAACAAGTCTTGTATGCAAATTTTAGTTGCCCCCCACCCCCAATGTAGGCATAAATAGCAAGTCTGTGAGGAAGACGGCAGAATGTTTGTTGGCTTGACGGCATATGTGTGTACTAACGAGAATGAGAGAATAAGGAAAAGGTCACTCGTGACAGCTCAGTTGGTAGAGCGGAAAACTGGAAAAGAAAGCAAGCACTTTAATCCATTTCAGTCATTGCAAACGATGGGCAAACTGAATTACCCACAGTTCCCATGTCCACCCTGACCTGGGGTGGTAGCATCTGTTAGCGTCCCAGCTATGGGCATATAGTTAACCCCCAAACTGGGGTCAAAGCACTATGAAAGTGTAAAAAAATGGGGTTTAATACCAGAAATACTTTGTAAGGAAAAAAAAAAAAATTACCAGCAATAAAAAATTTGTTGGCATTAAATAACCCATTGAGATGTTGATATGTCGTAAAACAAAGCAAACCAAACAAACTAATCAATTGTGGATATGTTTGGTGGATACAACAATGGGGCAGGACAGGGCATTGATGCCTAAAGTTTCTTGTTGGGTTGTTTGTAAATGTCTTTCTTTCTTCACTGCTGCTGGCCAAAATGCTTGTAACTTTTGGTGCCTCAGTTCAAAATCACAACAGCAGGACTCTGCCATGATTGTTTGATCAGGCTGCCAAACGGCTCTCATGGATTTTATTCCATGACAGCTCCAGTAATTAATCAGTCAGGAGGACGAGCAGACTTGGGGAAATTTTAATAGCAACAAGTTTGTGACCGGAAGAAATCCATGGTCGAGATAAAGACTTTCATATGAATTTACTTGTTCAGAAATGTATAAATGCTAGCTGAATACAAGTGTTTTCTCAGATGCTTTTCTGTGAATGAAGCCTGTAGGTCTTGGAGAGGACCATCCTGTTTTTAAATTCATTGACTGGTACTACAGAATAACAAACAAATAACTGTACAAAATAACAGAAACCACATCACTTGAAAACTTACATCGAAATTGATAGCTCATGCAAACTGAAGAGAGCATAATGACATTATCAAAATGTTGACATTCCACACTACCAAAAACAAAAGATTAGGAAGGAAGCCCTGAACAAAATCATCCAGTTCATGCTCCTCTCCAGTCTTTTGAACAGAAGTAGAGGTTCATCCCTTGTTTCCTGTTTAGGATTGGGTTTCCAGTCACTTCTAAGGTCTACTCTGTACTTCTAAGGTCTACTCTGTACTTCTAAGGTCTACTCTGTACTTCTAAGGTCTACTCTGTACTTCTAAGGTCTACTCTGTACTTCTAAGGTCTACTCTGTACTTCTAAGGTCTACTCTGTACTTCTAAGGTCTACTCTGTACTTCTAAGGTCTACTCTGTACTTCTAAGGTCTACTCTGTACTTCTAAGGTCTACTCTGTACTTCTAAGGTCTACTCTGTACTTCTAAGGTCTACTCTGTACTTCTAAGGTCTACTCTGTACTTCTAAAGTCTTTGCCTGAACTCTGTTATTTTATTCACTGATTAAATCTTGGCCTCTTCAAGTCTAGAATTAGTTGTCTATTGTTCCTGGTATCTTGCCCTTTGTTATGCCAATACAACCCCACACAATAACTTTACTTTGAGTGGCCCTTGGGCCTTATATTGGGTGAACTTTAGTTAAAAAAAAATATTGGAAAGCAATAACAGCTACTGGACTTCAGAAACCTATTTTCCTGAAAAAAAATTTTTTTAATAAATTTCAACCAAAATTAGCACTAAAAGTTAAGGAATGTTTCTGTATAAAGAAATGACCATTAGAGATAAGAACAGATACTACATTTTGATCCCAGCTCAAGAGCCAGGAAACAAAGAAAAATGTAACTCTAGTAACAATTGTCTGCTCAGTTAATGACTATCGAATGTTTCCATATAAGGAAGTGGATAATATTACTATTAGCATAGTCTCCATTTATCAAAACAGAAACCACTTTCCATAAACTTATTTTTATGCCTCCAAAAATTATTTGAGAGAACCCTTTCTGCCTTCCATCAGCATGGCTGATGCTAACCTTCAAAAGAGTGACTCATTGTGCGTTCTCAGACTAAGTTTTCTGCTGACATGAAGTGGAAAGATTGAATCAATTGCTAAGTCTGCAGCTAGGAAAATTGATTCACTGTGTTGTTCTAGACAACTTTTTCTCGCCAGAATCTATCTTACATATTTATAAGTTTACCATTCATCCTTGCTTTGAATGTTGCTGCAACATCTGGTCTGGTGCTCCTGCTGTACATTTAGTGATTCTTGATAACAATCCAAAGAACCTGCTATCTTATTAGTCCTCATCTGGCATCTAGGTTTCAGTCACTTTCCCACTGTCATAATATAGCTTTTCTATAAATACTTTCATGAACTTTTCCTTGTATTCCCCCTGCCCCCAGACAAATTATACATATGGGAACGAGTTTGGACTACATAGACTTTGAGGTACTATTAGTGGTTATAGTAAGAATAGTAAGTAAGAAAGGGTTTCGGTTCAAGGAATGCTGTGGTATGTTTGGTTATCCCTCCCTTTAGCCTTGTGCCACATTCTTATATTTCCAAAATAAATATTACTTTCCTCGATGATACCAAAACTTTATAAATTTAAGCACAGTACTAGATTAGCAGCATAGTCGCATCATTTTACAGTTGAAACGGCTGCTAGATGTAACCCCAAGTTTTAGGCTAAGTTTCTTCTCTTGCACTTCTTGCTTGTGGACCTTCCAGTTTCTTATTTTCCAATCAACTTTGATCTTCAAAAATTTAAATGCAATGTCAATTGTTATCTTAATTCTTGTTCTTTTATTGTTCTCTCTCTTTAATAGTTTTATTCTTTCTCATTCTCTCACATTCAGTAACATCTTAGTGGTTTTATTGCCTTGCTTGGTGTGAATTGATTTAAAAAAAAAAAAAACTAATCAAGAAAAGGCTAATTTTTGAATGAAACATTCAAATTGCAGCAAGTGTGAAAAAAAAAAAATGTTGATCATTTATCAGATCATGGAGTTAACCACTTTACCATTTTCTTCACTTGTCTTCTTTGCCCCGACCCCACCTCAGTTTTGTTCACAGTGCCCAAATGTTTGTTTCTGGGTGAACCTCTACAGCTGCCATTACTTCAGTGTCGAATGGTGACTTGTGACCACAACCGATCTCATTTTGGAGATCAAGATCACCAGAAGCAAATTTTTAGTACAAACAGAAATTTGGAAACATCGACCAGCTGTGGGAAGTGGTCAGGTGAATGGAATGAATGTTGATACAAGACTGTGTTCAGTAGTTTTCTATGTCGACAGTATGGGGAAGCATATATTTTCCTATCTGGTACAGTGCAAACAGTTATCAGGCAGTTTGATTAAATGCTAGTCAGAAAGTGGATAAGAGGGAATGAAAAAGATAGATAATAAAGCATGAAAGAGAAGGTTAGTAGGGAATAAGAGAGAGGGGGAGAGTGAGGAATGAGAAAAGTAGAGACATGGAAAATGGGACAGAATCACGATACAAACTAAATAAAAAAGCAAGAAAGTGAATGTGATACAAAGAAAGAAAAACAAGAAATATGAATGATTTTACATGAGAGGATTGAGAGAAAGAGAATTGCCCTTTAGGAGTTCATTCGACTAAAGTGATGTTTACATTGAGAATGGACGAGAGGGGGGGGGGTTGAAATTTGTAATTTTTTTTTTTTTTGTATTTATTTTGGGTAGGAGTCTAGTCGATTTAATTTAGTTTCTTT
>OZ038507.1:315181-387681 GCA_964036315.1 Acanthosepion esculentum | reverse complement strand
TCTGAGGACTTAAGGCAGCCGACTTCCCCTGGTCATCAGCTCGCATATCACTTGAACTCTTTCTTTTTATTGTTCACTGATTCTAACATTGTCTTGGGTAATTTTATTTCTCTTCTTTTTTTTTTTCTTTTCTTTTTGCAGTTTAGTTTCAGGCTTTGTTTTTTTTGTTTTTTTTTTATAAAGTTCTTTTGGTGTTTTCTTTTAGTTCTTTCTTAGGTGTGGGGAAGTTTACTTCTTTTGGGGTTTGTTTTCTACTTTTTTTTTTTTTTTACTTCTGTTATTTTATTATTTCATAGGGTTTTTATGTCTTTGTGATGTTTTTTTTTTTTTTTCACTTTTTTTACTTTGTGGCTTTTTTTTCACTTTTTTTACTTTGTGGCTTTTTTTTCACTTTTTTTACTTTGTGGCCATTTTTTTCACTTTTTCACTTTGTGGCATTTTTTTCTCTTTGTGGCATTTTTTTCACTTTGTGGCTTTGTGGCCTCTTTTTCACTTTGTGGCTTTGTGGCCTCTTTTTCACTTTGTGGCCTCTTCACTTTGTGGCTTTGTGGCCTCTTTTTTCACTTTGTGGCCTCTTTTTTCACTTTGTGGCCTCTTTTTTCACTTTGTGGCCTCTTTTCACTGTGGCCTCTTTTTTCACTCTATGGCTTTGTCGCCTTTCTTTTCACTTTGTGGCTTTTTTGTTTTTTTTACTTTGTGGCTCCTTTTTTTAACTTTGGCTTTTTGTTTTTTTTTTTTTCCTTTGTGGCTTTTTTTTTTTTTTACTTTTGTGTGTGTTTTTTTTATTCTTATTTCTTCATACACATGGAAAAATAAAACAAAACCTGTACAATAAATATTTTAAAATGTTTATTAAAATGACAATGATGACCAGTGTGTGGCTGTAAGAATCGAAGCTTAAAGATAAAGAGGATAGATAACAATTGACCTTTGATTTGAAGAGGTTTACATTAAAGAGATCAAGAAAGTACCCATGCAGGGGTCTGTTCTACAAACATATTTAAAATATAATTGCTTTATCTCTGACTACTTTCATCTTTCCTAAGCCATTACCAAAGAGTTTTGTCATTTGTGCTATGTTGGTTTCTTCATTATCCAATATGGCATCTTTGTGACATCACATGACAATTGGTGTTATTATGTTGTCTTTATTTATATTTTTGAAATATCTTTAGTCTCTAAATTTGATGTGACTAGTGCAGTAGAAGTAGAATTCCCAAGCAGAGTTCAAATTCTCGTTGATTCCATTTTGTGCTGATGCCATCGGAAAAGGCATGAACCATCCAGTTAGAGGTTAAATAGCAGGACTGATTGGATTCTCTTGCCATGGGTGGCAGTCTAGGAGAAAGGAAAATTCTAAATTCAAACTTGAGGTCTGTTTGGAAATCTTAGAGCACACTGTGAACCATTTCCTGATATCAATTCTTCCAAAAAGTATACCTGGTTATTACACAGGTCGTCACCACCAGCAGTCTAGTAATTCTGTTCTGAATTAAACTGTTTTACATTCATATTACAAAATTACAGAGATCTCTTCCCCTCTCTATCTATATATCTCTATCTCTTGTATGTGTGTGCATGTATATATATATATATATATATATATATATATATATTGTTTTAATTGATTTCATACCATGCAAGGTAGTAAAGCCACTAACACACATGGGGTTACTGGGTTTGAAAGAATTCTAAACAGAAACATTACTATGTCCAGAAAAGAAAACACTTATATGAACACAAGAAAATTTAAATAAAAAGCTTAATTGCAAACCTTATCAGTCACCTTTTTAATTAAACTTGATAAGTAATGGTTTGTGATGCTCTTAGTCTCTGATAAAGCTTTTATAAAACGGAAACAGGTTAGACTGATAAACGTTTCCTATTTGTTCTTTATCTTATGTTGAATTCCAATCCATATTTGATCCCAAAGCATCAAAGATTTAGATCTTTAAAAAAAAAATATCATTGTTATTCTTAAAAAAAAAAATTAATGCAATATACACTTGCAAAAAGAGAATTATTTGTAGTATGCAAAATGTGTTTCAGCTTTCAATAACCCACAGAGAGTGATAAGCTGTAAAAGCTAAGCAATCTCTGGTTACATATTTTTCTTAAAGACCTTGAAGAACACTTTTAGCTTTATTTCTTTGAGGTTTTCTTATACAGTGTAACCCGGATATAAGAGAAACATGGATATAAGAGATTTTCTCCGGTCCCAAATTAGAGCCTGTGTTAATAAAACAAAATAGACCAAACCCGGATATAAGAGAAACCCGGATATAAGAGACTTCTTCTCCGGTCCCAACAACTCTCTTATATCCGGGTTACACTGTAGTTTGAAAGACTTTTAATTATTTTCCAATTGTCCCATTTATTGAATCCTCCCTGTTTATTTTCTCATTTTTCACCTCTCACCCCGACCATAAGATAGTGAAAAACTGGTTCAACAGGAATGAATGATAACTGGCCTCACTTGGATAGAATAACACAATCAACAAATACTCCATATCAAGCCACCCAAAAAACACCTAATAATGGCCAGAGTACTGAGCTGAAATATTGTATCTATAATAACATCTGTCGTGTGTGCACTGGTATGTATGAATAGGCATGTATATGGATATGAAAAATAAAAATGGGCTCTAATACATATTTATGCCTGGGTGGAGATAGAGATATATATATATATATATATATATATATATATATATATATATATATATGTGTGTGTGTGTGTATTTAGGTAGCATTTTTTCATTGATGCATGTTTCATTAAATAATATAGAAAAGTTTTGTCTATTTATTTTATGTAAATTCTTTTCATATTGTCTGATAAGCTTAATAACATTATCAGTAAACGAAGAAAGAAAATCACAATATTGATACATATTTTTTAATCCTATCTAAGCTTTCGGTTTACATAATCCATTATCAAAGATGACCATTACATTACAATATATTAAACAATACACGGACAAAACAATAATGATAGTCTGTTTTTGTTTACATGGAAGATTTCCAAGCAACGACAAACTCGTGCATATAAGACACTGGAAGCGAAAATCACACCGCAGCTCATGTTACACATGACCACACGAGAGTGAAAACGGGAAGTATTAAGTATGGGAAGCCGTTGATATAAACCAATGTCTTCTGTTACATTGTATGTATGTAAAAACAAAATATATAATAAACTAGATTAAAAGCCACCCTATTGGTCAGCATTTAAGCTAGCCCCTTGGAGGGCTCTTGATTGTGCCTTCATCACAATAGGTAGGGAGGAGTAGGTATGATAGGCAACAATGAACTACAGAACTCAAAATTGATTGCTGCATTTAAATATTGCATTAATATTTAAGCTTTCCTTTTAAAAGTTAAATGATAATTCTTCTGCTGCCACTTAATTTAAAGACAATTTGATGTATGTCGGTCCTTACTTTCTGTACAAACAATTATTTTTTATTTCATGGGTGACTTTTGCTGGATTTTGCAATTAATTTCAGTTATTTCCAAATTTATTTTTAAGTTATAAAAATTGTTATTGTACAAAAAAATTTCTCACAAAACTTCATGTTAAAAAAAAAAATTACTGAAAACAATTGCAGTAATGAAAACTTGAGAATCCATAATTTCAGGATTGCATGTACAGATCTGTCCCAGAATGTTTTTAATTTACTCATGGAGTCCACCTGATTCCAAAATGGTATATGTTAGGCTATGGCCTCTAGGAGTAAAACTGAAAAAGTGTGACACACTGACATTCACATTTATTATATAGAAGACCCTGAATTAAAAATCCTACAATACCAAGCATATCTGATACAGATCCAGATAAAACAAGCAGGCACAGAGACATACAGATTCTCTTCAAGTGTCAAAGCCAGTACAGGTGATAAGTTGTTTTTATTACTAATGTTCATCCAGTATAAGGCCGAAGAGCCACTCAAGCTAGAGAGTTACTGTATGGAGTTGTATTAGCATAAGAAAGGACAAGAGTTTAGAGTTGAAGTAGATGTCAGAAGGAACTGGAAACTCTGTCGTAAACAGGAAACAAGGGATAAACCTCGTCCATTATTTTTAACCATTTTTTTTACATGTGGATGAGCCTGTTATATTTGTATTATCAACGGTGATGCTGTAGATGGAGTTTGTGTGTTCTTGATCCATCTAAATTCATAAATAATTATATTGGTTACACTACAACTTGCCTAACAAGAAGACTCCCGTTACATCTTTCTGACCATAGCTCAATTAGGACTCATTTAAATTCACATGGAAACCAACCAAAGACCAGGGAAGCATGTGAACTGGACTACTCCTATCAGTGGAGGAGAGAAAAAATAAAATGAAATAATTAGTGAATAAAATTTCAGAATTCAGGTGCAGACGTTAGAAGTACAGAACTGAAGCAGACATTAGAGGGAACCAGAAACCCAATCCTAAACAAGGAATAAACTCTTTATTCAAAAGATGGGGGAGGAGTGTGAACCGGACAAGAGGTAAATCTATCTACTCCTAAAGTAATTTATGTGATTTGCAATAACCTACTTATCCTGAGAGAACACAAGACACTCTCCAAACACAGTTTTAACTTTCCTTTAGTTGAACTGATATGAAAGAGAACATTAGATTTTTCTCTGGTGAAACATGTCTTTGATTAATTAATATATATATATATATATATATATATATAACAACCAAAACAAAATGAAAATAATTGTTTGAAATAATTAAAGTATATTCTTCCTCTTTTATCTATCACTGAACCTTAAAGTAAGATGGCTTCAAAATTTGGCTTCTTTGGTAAACCTAATGTACTTGGTGGATGTTTCCTTATGAGGAGAGATAAAAAAAAAAAAAATTGCGAGATTTTTTTATAGGAGAAAGAAACTGGGTGGGGATGTCAGGCAATTCTGCTGGACATTATTACATATCTACCTTAGACCGTTTATTTTGTTATATAGCCACTTTTGTGCATCTGAAGTGGGTGGCAGGTATTTAAATATCTGAATGGAGCCCTTTGTTATTTTTGCCTCTGATAAAGCGTTTCTATAAAGAATTTTATCTTCAACATTCCATTGCAAAGTAAACATGCAGAAACTGTTTTGCACCAAGTTGGGTGGAAATGTACGTAATCTTTATTTAAGGTAAACAAAATTCAAAACCTTGTACACAAAAAGCAATCCAAAATGAATGACCATCAATCGGCTGCTATGCTGCAATCGATCTGAAAAAGCAAAATACACTGGGAGAATAAATAAAAGAATCAGTAGAACAAAGTGCAAACCTTATATAATATGGAACTGCCTGTGTTACGCAGATTGATGGGAGTGAGTTGGTCCAGTCAGTTTTTTTTTTTTTTTTTTTTTTTTTTGGCAGTGAGTTCCACAAGCAAGAGGGTTGAGAAAAGAAACTGTTAGCATAGAATTTAGTTACATCTAGCCAGCTCAACTATACCTTGGTGAGACCTTGTTGCCAGTCCAGTATTCAAAGAGTCTAGGTACCATAGCAAAGAGCTCATCTGAACAATTACCATGAGAGTATTTATAGAAAAGGCAAAGGGAGGCAATTTTATGGTAGTAGGGAAAGTGACTGAAACCGAGATGCCAGATCAGGACCAATAATATTGCTGATTCTTCTTTGGCTTTTATCAAGGAGCTATGATGTCCTGGGTATGGCGATAAACTACATCTGTGTCCTGGGTAAGACGATAAACTACGTCCAACAGCAAGGCCTCTTATCAGGTTTTGAGGAATGTAGAACCACCTTAATTGCTGACCCGTGGTGGTAGCACCTGTTAGGGTCCCAGCTATGGGCAAATAGTCCCCCCCAAATAGGGCTCAAAACACTGTTGTAAAAATAGGTATTAATACCAGCAATACTTTTCTTGAGGGGAAAAATTATTACCAGCAATATAGTTTTGAAGGAAAAATTATTACTAGCAATACATTTTTAAAAGAAAATTATATCAAACAAAATATTACCAGCAATACATTTTTGAAAAAAAAAAAAAAAAAAATTACCTGCGATAGATTTTTGAATGAAAAAAAAACAAAAAAAACGTTACCAGCAATACATACTGTGAAAGTTTAAAAATAGGTTTTAATACCAGAAATACTTTAAAAAATTATTACCAGAAATACTTTAAAAAATTATTAACAGAAATACTTTGTTAAAAAATTATTAACAGAAATACTTTGTTAAAAAATTATTAACAGAAATACATTTTTGAAAAAAAAAAAAAATATTACCAGCAATATAAATTGTCAGCATTAAATAACCCATTAAAGTTGATATGTTGTAAACCAAACCAATGAAGGAGCTCTGAATAAATAGTGGATCCAGTCAGTATATTTGCCACCATTATGTCGTTGTTTGGCTTTCAGAATAAAGATAGATTCTGTTTTTGGTTTGATGTAATTTGTGATACCAAAAATTCACTATTCTCTTTACTGTATTTTCTTTTGGAATGAAACTTCAAGGCAAAGGTGGAGATGGGAGTGGTGTATTATAGACAATTCTTATTTGAAACAACAAGATTGTAAATACATTCAGTTAACACAATAGATGAATTTTATAACATAGGCAGGTGTTGATAACAATTGTTTACAAATGGTATTTGTTACACGCAGTGATACTTGTTCTTTGGGGATCAGTGTAATTGAGTGTCTTTTGTCTCGAAGACAGGAAAGTCATTGAAATTAAAATGGAAAACTTATTAAATGGTATACAAAAGATCTGTCATATTTTGCACTTTTCTTTTTCACTTGAAAAATGGGTCGATAATTCCTCTGCGGTGAGGTTTTTTCATATTTCTCCATTTGTTGATGTTTACAGTTAGAACTGTTTTGCTCACAAAATAAAGCTTGTTTATATTTTCATTTTTCCAGGTTTTTTTTTTTATTATAAAGTTTTCATTCTTAATGTAAGATAATACTTTTTATTTTCATAATTTATTATTCATATATATATATATATATATATATATATATATATATATATATATATATATATATATATATAATAAAGTCACATGGAACAGAAAAGTATCATATATAGAATTTATATCATATTCTCCCAAACAAAAAATGTGTGGTGTTCTTTTTTTGTTTAGCATTTGTAGATCTAGGTTCAAACTGTGGTTTTGAAACACTATAAGATTGATTGACACGACTATTTTCTTTTGCATAATATGATAAATTTTGAATGAAAATTAAAGGCAAAAAAGGGGGTCATATTACACACAAGTATACATTTTCAGAAATTTTTACTCAGCTTAAAAAACCTCTCATTTGAAATGGAAAGATTGTAAATACACTGTTAGCACAATAGACAATACAACACAAATTAGGCAGGTGTTGATAACAACTGTTTACTAAAGGTATTTGATATGTTGGCAGTATTTATTCTTTGGGAATCTTGGTTTTGCTCACAAGTTTGTTTATATTTTGTTTTCCTGTTTTTGGGGTTTTTTATAAAGTTTTCTTTTATTTTTAATGAAAGCCAATATTTTTTTTTATTTTCATAGTTTATTATTCATATAAAGAAATATAGTAAAATCACATCAAACAGAAAAGCATGATAGATTAATTAATACCTTAAAATGTATTACCGGGTGTGTCTAGTTAGCACCTTTCCTTGAAAATTCAAAAATAAGTTTTGAAATGGAAATTAGAAGAAATAAGCAATGGCTAAACATCCTGTTCTATTCTTTAATATTGTGAAAAATTAAATATTTTAGTGAAATATATGTACGACATTGGGATTTTAATGGATACGTTACAACTTTTCAAAAACAATTTAGATCAGGATGGCTGTACAACAGGGTCGTATTATGCTCAAAGATGTAATTTATTCCTTGTCTTTAGCTTCAGAAACACATGGTCGTATTATGCACAAGAAAATCCAGTATTATTGTCAGTGTTAGAGGAAAAACTTCCAACAATACAAGACTAAAATCAAAGTATCTATGATGTCATATAGCGGTACTCCACTTGTAAAAAAATAGGGAAAAAATTTGTGGACGAGGAGGGAAGTTTTCATATCTAAACATTCCTTAGATTCCCTCCCCGCCTCAATGTGTGATGTGAACATAAAGAGAACAGGAATTGATTTTATGTGATTTTTGTCTAATAAAACCAAGAAATAAATGTAATTTTCTTCTCAGTCAGACATTTGTAATTCCTGCTTTACAATGAGAACAAAACGCCCAACCTCCCAACCAGTAATCTTCTGCTCTAACTACCCCCCAAGCAAATTTATGTCCAAAGACACCCTGAAAAGTCGACAAAATATTCTGACCTAATTGCAAACAGGTGTTAAACGGTTTTTCATTCTCTCAATCTCACCTGAGCTTGTGTTGAACATGTTTATTTTTTTTACATTAGTGCACAGGTGTGTTATTGACAATCTCACCTGCAAAGTAATCAGCAAATAGTAGCAAATTTGTTCCTCTATTTTTATTTATTTATTTATTTTTTTACCTTTATTTCTTTTCAGCCATGATTTCTAATTCATTCTTAGTATTTTTTTTACAATGCTTTGGCAAGTGTGGGTTACCTTGTGAGGATAGAACCCACTCCAGTATTAATCCTTGACAAGACAAGCTCGTCAACCATGAAGGGAGATGGCACATAGAAAAGAAGTTTTACTCAACTTCTAATGCTAACTCCATGCAAAGTGTAGCTTGCATTATTTAAAGACTTAAATGTCCAGGGTAGCAGTGACAGTATTAATACATTTAATAACCAAAATAAAGCACGTTGTCTTATATAGCAATTTCTAAGGCAGATCGCATGCCTCTCTATTCTGTATTCATCGATCTGACAAAAGCCTTTGACATTATCGATAGGCAGATACATGGGAATGTTCTTGAATGCATTGGATGCCCACAGTGGTTTGTAAAGATCATCCAGCTCTTTCATGATGGCATAATTGTTCAGGTTCCCTCCAATGGTAACAGGACAGCCTTTTGAAATTGGCAATGGCATGAAATAGGGTTGTCCTCCCTATTGTCAGACTTTTTCAACATGTGCATGCTGTCTTGTGCAACTCGAGATCTAGAGGGAAGGAATCTGTATATTCAATATTGTCTGGCTGGCTCCCTTTTTTAACTTCATTGTCTCAATACCAAAACTCTTCAACATCTCTGCCAGGAGGCCCTCTTTGACGATGATAGCGCCCTCATGGGGGAATCCTAACAGCAGCTGATGTTTAATTGATTCTCCATAGCTCTAAAATTGTTTAACCTGAATTTCTGTAAGACTGAAGTATTTTATCAACCTGCACCTAACACTATCCACCTCCACCAGCTATTACCATAGATGGCACCCACTTTGCAAACATCAATACCCTTCAAATACCTGGGTAGCATGATCTCCTGGGATGGTTATCTAGACAAAGAAATTGACACTTGAATTGGTAAAGCAAGCCAGGAGGCTCTGTAACAGTGCTAGACCAGCACAATATACACCTGTCAATGAAACTAAAAGTGTATAATGCAGTGGTCCTTCCTTCTCTCCTCTATGGATGTTAAACGTAGACCTTGTATCGCAGACACATGAAGAAATTGAAAAAGTTTCAGAGTTTAGCGCTTTGCTTCGTACTAGCAATCACATGGGATAGTCCTGGGTATGACGATAAACTACATCCAGCAGCAAGGCCTCTGATCAAGAGATTGGAGATTTTGAGGAGCAAGGAACTCGCCTCTTAATTGCTGTTGTTCCCAGATCTACCCTGAACTGGAGTGGTAGCACCTGTTAGGGTCCAAGCTATGGGCAAACACTGAAAGTATTAAAAAAAAACATGAAAAATTTCTCAGAGTTAACCTGTAGTAAAAGACAATAGGAAAACTGTAATATTAGCTGACGCGTTTCATCCAATGTGGACATTTTTGAGACAAAAACGAAATTAATTTATTAAAATAATGTCCTTAGTAACTGGGAAAATTTTCAGTTGACAATATGAATATGATAGCATTTTCTAGATTCTTCCAGTTGCTAAGGACATTTTGTTTTGTTATTATTAGTTACTTCGTTTAATAAATTAATTTCGTTTTTGCCTTGAAAAAGTCCACATTGGACAAAACGTGTCAGTAATATTACAGTTTTCCTATTGTCTTTTAAATTTATAAATAAAAAACATTTATAGTAAAATGACCAACGAATACATTTTATCTGTAGTGTGAAGGCATGCGATGGTGTTCAAAATATATTTAGTTGAAGTCATGAAATTGTTCAAAAGATTTAGATTTCAGGATGGGTTATTACCCATAGGGATTGATATTGCCACTAAACAAATTCAACCAACCAAAGGGGCTAGAGGCATGTACTGCTGACTGACTGTATTGGTGTGCTATTGTTCACCTGTTGTAACTGAGTTATCAAAAACAACAGTATAAACCCAGAATTGGTTTAACAGCAAGTTTATTACCTTTTGGTACAGGGAAACACAATGTAGAATAGAAACTAAGGAAGAAAATGTTTAGCCGTGAATGATTAACTGTTTTCAGCAAAGGCTCCTGCTGCTGCTGCTGCTACTGCCCCTCCTGCTACTCCTCTTGATGTAGGAGTATTTTTATGTCTTTTGTTCAGTGGCTGAGTCCAAACTTGTAGGGAAATATTCTCTCTCGAAACACCACCAAACCTCTGCAACTTTGAAGAAGCTCCGTGTGTGAGTATAAAGAAAAAAAGATCTTCAAAAAGAAAAGTGCCACTGTGAAACATTGGCATTGGTCACAACCGCCGACTTCAATGTCCCAACTGTTTCAGACTCTGCGTGTCCAGACTTGGTTTGCAGATCCACTGATGAATTGCAAGACAGTCTTCTTTGAACCCAATGGTTAAACATAATGAAGGTCATTCTAACAAAAAAAAAAACATACCTGGCATTATTTAAAGGCTCAAATTGTATTAATAAATTTAAGTTTATTTACCAAAATAAAGCCAAAGTAGTCTCATTTAGCAATTTTTAATGGTATCTGATAAAAACAGATGTTATTATGTCAGGGTTCAGATATCGTAAGTAGCAGGGTATAAGCAAATTTTATTTTATTCACCAAAACAAAGTATAAGTAGTCTTATATAGTCATTTCTAATGGTAATTCTAACAAAAACATTGACATTATGTAAGCCTTCAGATATCTGGGTAGCAGTGACTGTGTCAAAAAGAATTACAGATACGACTGTTCTTATGGGGGAGGGTGTCAAGTAAAATTTATTTTTGGTTGATTTTAATCTTTAGATAAATATAACGATGGAAATTCAGCATTTGATATTAAATGTAGATTATATAAGTCTGTAGATGGGTTAAAATGATTCCATGCCACCATTTTACTTTTAAGGGTTGTAAATGTGACCCATTTATATCTGACTATAACTTTACAGATACGTGTGTGCATTCTCTCTCACATGTCTCTGTGGAGTTGCTGAAAAATTCTTGTTCCTTCTAAAAATCAGACGTTTGGTCAGATATCCGGGAAGTGGGTCAGGCTGAAGATTTTACATTGCTCTTGTAAACAAAAGTTTTTCAATTGTTTTTTTTTAATTTTTAATTTTTTAATTTAATTTTTTTATTTTTTATTCATGGCTCTATCACAGACCTGCATCAAGGTCATTAGGGTGGCTTCCTGTGTCATTGCATTGTTGTAATATAACCCTGTTCATTTACCTCTTATATCCTTCCTATTTAGTTTTCTACGACAATTTTATTTTTATTTATTTGGTGAGCTAGCTGGGACATTCATGAGTCTATCACGTCAACCAACATGGTCCTGTGTCAAGGTTGGGAGGTCATTAGGGTGGCTTCCTGTGTCATAACATAACTGTTCAATGTAGATGGTTGCTTGGCAACCAACCTGTCTTGCACCATGGCTAGCTGTCTCGAGCAAGCAGTAAATCACTCATGAGTTCTTGTTTTGTTTGCCAGCAGTGTCCTACAAAGTGCATTCTGTGTTCACATAAGACTAGAAATATCAGGTCTGGGTCCATAGAACTGTGACTTAGTTGGATGTTGTCTCTAGGAAATGTTATGTATAGCTCTCAGCATTGGAATGCAGGTTCCACCAAGCTTAGACTTAAGGGTTTTAGCCAGTGTCCAAGCAGTGGCATCATATATTAACATCGATTTTTTTTTTTTTTTTTTTTTTTTTTTTTTTTTTTTTTACATTGGCTTGAAAGAATCTATACTTGAGGTTGTCTAGTAGATCAGCTTTCCAGATCACATCCATTCTTCTCTGGTCTCTTGAAATGACTACGTTTGAAAGACTTTGCAGAAAGTTTTACAATATAAACTATGATGAATGAAAACTCATTTCAACCAGTGAACGGTATAGCTTGAACCATCAGTGTTTGATCTCCACTCCACAATTTCAAATGTTTAAAAAATGTTGCATGCAGTGCTTTCCTTTTCTATTTTTATCAGATTTTTTTTTTTTTTTTTTTTTTTAATTTACAAGCCAAAAGATAAAAATTGAATCCATAATTTTAATTATTAAAATATTTTTTTCTTTAACTGTTATATTGAATTGAAAAATCTGGGATATTTGCTTTCTTTTTCTTTTCCTTTTTTTCTTTTTCTTTTCCTTTTCTTTTTCAGTAATTGGCATTAATATTTAATCTATCCTGAAAAAATCCATTTTTTTTTTTTTTAAATCTCTAAAGATAACGCTTTTGACTTAAAGCAATATTGATTAACTTGAAAATGAATGGCTTCAAAATAGTTTCTGTCTGAATATTTAGCATTGTCTATTCAGTTGACTTGCTCTTGAGATTTTACAGTATAAAAATAAACTTAAAAATCTTTTCAATTACTCTACATGAGATATTATATAAAACTTTACCATAGGAACCTATATGAAATAATGCTGAGAAGTTCTCAGCCCAACCAAAGAGGTTAAAGGACAAAGGTGTAGTGGGTTGCTCAAGATGTTACTAGTACTTCTCTGTGTGTTTATATTTAAAAAATTTCAATTATCTGTAAAAGGACAATATGAATAAAGACAAAAGGAAAACTTATCTTAGACAACATGTTTTGTTCTCTGATGGTAAATTAGCATCCTCCATAATTTATCTAGACTTTTCAGCTAATCTGATGAATATTCATGAGTGTCTCTTAAATACTATTTACATTATTCGGACTATTGTCCTCATCTTTGTTGTCATATTTATCACAACGTTTCGGCTGTTGTATGCTCCGGCCTTCTTCAGGTGGTTGGAATGTCGAATTGAACCCTTTATTTCGCTCACTAGAGTAGACTCTTCTAGTGCCATGTTTAATGGATGTCAGTTATCAGTTATCTTCTGTTAATTCCCCTCTGAAAGTTCTCCACTGCCTTAACTAGGTATTGAACTTACACTCTTTGGGTACAGGACCCAAAGAGTGCGAGTTCAATACCCGGTTAAGGCAGTGGAGAACTTGGAGAGGGGAATTAACAGGAGATAACTGACATCCATTAAACATGGCACGTGGAACTAGAACAGTCTACCCCAGTGAGCGAAATAAAGGGTTCAGTTCGACATTCCAACCACATGAAGAAGGTCGGAGCATACAACAGCCGAAACGTTGTAGTAAGTGTGGCGACAAAATGAGGACAATAGTCTGAATAATGTAAATAGTGTACATAATACCTAATCTCAGAAATATAGACAAGTGTCACTTAAACTTAAAAAATTTGAAAAACCAACAACATTTTTTACTTTGTTTATAAATACTTGTTACAAAATAAAATTCTCACATTTGCTTTGATAAAGTCTGTCAGAGAACAAAACCTGTTAGCTAAGATAAGTTTTCCTTTTGTCATAAGTGAGAGCAAAAACACTTGTTAAAAATGTCAAGATGATGTCCATATTGATTGATATGTCAGCCTAAGATAAGTGTAGTATCTGTGTGTTCAACCTAAGATCAGTGTCCCTCTGCCTAGGTATAAAATGCAGCTTGTTGGCCTTTAGCCTTGGCACAAAATGTCACTTCTTAGCTATCTGCAAAAGGTAAAAATGTTACTTCCTCTGACCTTGGCTCCAATCACTGCTCCATCTGACCTTGGCTCCAATCACTGCTCCATCTGACCTTGGCTCCAATCACTGCTCCATCTGACATTGGCTCCAAACACTGCTCCTTCTGATCATTCTCTTCCCTGACCCTCCACCTTGTATCCGTGTAGTATCTGTGTGCTCTGTTTAAGGTTAAAGTGTTGTCCCTTGACTTCCTGCTTAGAATCTGCATGTCACAATGTTTTTGTGACTTTTCGCACACACACAGATATATATATATAGAATTCACAGAATTTATATATACATGTGGATAATTTGTTTTTAATGAGTCTTTATCATAAAGTATTCATAATTAAAATTTAAGGCTAAAATCTGACCATGTATTCTGAATTCTCAGAAGATAACTGCATCCATTTTGTGACTCCTTTCTATTAAAATCACCCCAGAAAGGATATTTCAAACAAGTTGTCTTAAATTCAACTGACAAAATTTTTGATTGTATTTTTATCAATTTTAGAATCTGATACCATCCATTGAAAACAAATTTAACAAAAACTTTGTTTTTTTTTTATTGTTTTGTTTTAAGTAATTCACCCATCTCTCATTATCAAACAGTTTTACATCTGCAGACATGGAAAACAATTCCTTCTGTGCTGCCTACAACCACATCCTGATCAAAAAGTCTAAATTAAAAATCTAATAAACTCAGAAAAAAAATTATAAGAAATATAAATAAATAAAATCAAGCAGTAAAGCATCCGATGCTAAGCTGTGGCTCCCTCTGCTCTGAGGGATGTAGGTTCAATTCTTGCTAAAGAGCACAAATTTTTTTTAATACGATTTCTTGAATATTCAGGCCAGTAGATGAAAATAAATAAATATACTATTTAATAAATAAAATGGAGCATCTACTCAAATACAAGTATCCACTAAAAATAATGTTTCAAGTTAGATAATACCAAAATGTAATTGGTAGGGATTATTCCAAAGAGGACTTTTCAGTCTATATGAGAGCTCAATGCATGACGCAGAGCAAATTATAAGAATAATTAGCAAAAATAAATAATAGAATTATATATATATATAATATATGTGTGTGTGTGTGTGTGTGTGTGTGTGTGTGTTATTGAATTGGCCTAAAGTTTGTTTTTTTTTTTTTTTTTTGTATTTTTGTTTTTTTCCAGTTCTGATGTTCTTAGAGCTTTCAGTTTTGACGACTAAGTATAGAAACTGTCTGTAGTGATTATTATCCCAAGCACTTTTGGACAATTTATTAGCCATTTTCAAGGTATTCATTGTATATTTTTGTGTCCGTATTATAAGTTGTATTGTATAGGAATAGTAGTAATTTTGGTGTGCCTTGCTAAGTATTCAAAACACAGTCAGTATGGTCTAGCTGGTTTCAAAAAAAAAAAAATTATTCCTTATCACTTCATTCAATTGAAACATGAAAAAGATTTACTGTGCGCATATATATATATATATATATATATATATATATATATATATGATGACGATGATGATGGACCCTCCTGTCATTTTCGACGTATCTTTCAGTTCAGTTCTTATGTTTAGGTTTTATATGAGATAACAATCCTGTATGGGATTTGCAAATAAGCCCACACAAGGGACATACTGAAGAGTTGACTGTCATATGGGCTGATGTATTAGCCCACGATTTAGTGTTGGTTCTTAATTCTCTCAGATGGTTGAGATGATTCTTTTCAAAGTTAGCTATACTTTGGTAGCAGGTATTTCTCCAGTTTGCTCAGTTTTCATCTGTCTCTCTATTATATATATATATATATATATATATATATATATATATATATATATAGAGAGAGAGAGAGAGAGATAACTATTTATGAAAAAAAACAATTCCCAGCATCTCTAGTCCCTGTGCCTTTATAGTTGCTCCAATGTAACAAATTCAGTTTGAAGTTTCAAAAGACTTAAAAGGAAGAAGGAAAAAAAATCCCTTGTTTGTCACATTCAATGAAACATGTATAAAAGAATTACTGTCTCTATCTAATATATATATATATATATATATATATATATATATATATATTCATTCACAGACAGACTGTTTCACTGTATCACAGCTCATCAGTGTGAATAAACATCTGGTTGCCTCTAGCTGGGATCAAAATCCAGCTGAATTGGCATCAGCCAGAGAATCTACACCTAAGCTGTTGGTGCATGACAGGGATGAAGGTGAATTTAAGCGTATTTATTTTTAGATAAACATGCCAGTGATTAAGAGAACTCTATTTGTTTTATTGAAGAGTATTGCATTAGTAGCAGTAATAGTCACTGTTTACAAATTCACACTTTCTCCCCAGAGAGCTCAATCGAAATAATTTTTCAAGAGTATATATATATATATATATATATACACATACATACAGGGGTTGGACAAAATAATTGAAATACTTGTTAAATTCAAAGAAAATTTATTTAATATGGAGTTGGTCTTCCTTTAGCCTTACATACAGCTTTAATATGTTTAGGAATGGAATCATACAGCTTCCTGACTTCATCCAGAGGAATTTTCAGCCATTCTTCCATTAACACCTGCTCTAGCTCTTTAAGACACGACGGTGGAGGATAGCGGCTCCTAATTTGTCGCTCCAAAATGCACCACAAATGTTCAATAATATTGATATCTGGATATTGGGGAGGCCACTCCATGTGTTCTAGCTCACTTTCATGCTCTTCATACCAATTCTTAACCACTTGAGCGGTATGTACTGGAGCATTATCATCTTGAAAGATGCAGTCACCATCTGGGAATAAAGTCTGGGCCATTGGATGAACATGATTTCCCAAAATGTTCAGGTAATCTTTGCTGTTGATTCTACCATGCAGGGCAACTATTGGACTGAGACATTTCCATGATATGGTGGCCCAAACTATCACTGATCTACCTCCATGCTTCACTGTTGGAAGAAGGCAGTTGGGGTTGTAAGCTTCTTTGGGCTGCCTCCACACATAAACTCGTCCTGAAGTTGGGAAAAGAGAAAAACTGGACTTGTTTGAGAATATGACTGGCTTCCATTGGTCTGCAGACCAGGCATTGTGATCTCTGCACCACCAACCTCTTTTGAATGATGCTAGTGGAGAGAAGAGGTTTCCTCATGGTGGCACTTCCATGATATCCAGCCTTATGGAGCTCACAATGAACAGTTTTAGTAGAAACTGGACTATTCAGATGATTATTCAACTCAGCAGTCACTTTGGCTGCAGTAGTCCGTAAGTAAAGGAGAATATATTTTTAATATACAGGTTGTCCTCCCCCAAAATTGACATCATCTTGTAGCCGACATAGCCAGTTCTTGCTCAAATGATCTAAAATTTTAAAATGTGTAAAAACTAAGTTGATTACACAGGTTCATCTCAATGGGAATCTACGAAGAAGATGGATCGGGCGTGGCAGAAATAATGAAAAAGGTGCTGTTGAAATGGCCACCGTGTTCACCTGACTTGACACCTTGTTCTTTCACACAACCCATAGAAAAAAATCTATATCCCCCATTCTTCCAATAAGCCTAGAGGAACTTAAGCAAAGAATTACTGGGGCTCTGGAGAATGTTACGCAGGACATGCTACAATGTGTTTGGCCTGAGCTGGACTACTGACTTGACGTGTGTTGTGCCACAGATGGTGTGCATATTGAACATTTTGTCAAGTTTTGTGAAATCGATTACAAAATTTACATCTCTCCGAATATCTTGTTTGAATTTTGATAAATGTTTTATTGTCCCAGATGAAGCCTATTTAGTTTCATTTGCCTGGGACGTGTAGTTACTCGGATATTCGTATTTTAAATAATGTCATTTTGGGTCAGGGGGGGACACCCTGTATTTTATTTTATCTTTTATTTTTTGTCTTTTATCATTCTTAAGATGATTGTGAAACGATGATGTTGCCAGCTATACATTTTTGAAACAGTTGCCAGCTATACATTTTTGAAACAGTTGCCAGCTATACATTTTTGAAACAGTTGCCAGCTATACGTTTTTGAAACAATGATGTTGCCAACTATACGTTTTTGATATATCTAGTAAATACTGGATCTGGCATTAAATAACCCATAGTGGTTGATATGCCATAAAACCCCAAACAAACAAACAAACAAACAAATAATTGTTTTTATTTTTAATGATTTGAAAAGCAGAATTTTCTTATTTGTGACAGTTAATTGTATAGATAATGATCGTAGATTACTCATGCAGAAAGTACAACATATGCAGTTGCAGAATGACTTAAAATATGTCTGCCTGGTAGCAAATATTTATAATGGGTAAAAAAAAATTGTGCTTGCTTTCCTTGGGTATTTCTACTTTTAAGGATTCCAAACACAGACTTCTTTCATGCATGTGATGATAGTTAATTGTACAAATAAAAATCTTAGATTCTGCCTGTAAAAAGAATAACTTGTTGCAGAATGTTTTATGGTCATCATATACTTGACATTTATAATCATATGTAAATATCTTGTGTTAGTTTTCTTTGGATAATAATTTGAAAAGTGGAAATCTTTCTTGCTAAAACAATAGATTTAACTGTATAAATAAAAATCCTAGATTACTCATGTAGGAATTATAACTGCAAAATTACTTAAATATGGCCGACATAGCAAATATTTATAATCATGTAAAAGTATTGTGCTATCGATCTTCGGATATTTTCACAATTTAATGATTTAAAAGCAAAATTCTATCTACAAGTGTCAATAAATTGCTCATGCATAAAACATAGCCACGGCAAATGCAAAATGACTGAAATTCATCTGTTTTTGAGACCACCGGTAACTTGTGGATATTTGCAATTATATGTAGAAGGTTTGCATTAACTTTCGTTGATATTTTATCTTTTAAATGATAAAAAAGCAAAATTTCTTCTAACATACGACAGGTGAGTTAACGTTCTTAACATACGACAGGTGAGTTAACGTTCTTAACATACGACAGGTGAGTTAACGTTCTTAACGTACGACAGGTGAGTTAACGTTCTTAACGTACGACAGGTGAGTTAACGTTCTTAACGTACGACAGTTGACGTTCTTAACGTACGACAGTTGACGTTCTTAACGTACGACAGTTGACGTTCTTAACGTACGACAGTTGACGTTCTTAACGTACGACAGTTGACGTTCTTAACGTACGACAGTTGACGTTCTTAACGTACGACAGTTGACGTTCTTAACGTACGACAGTTGACGTTCTTAACGTACGACAGTTGACGTTCTTAACGTACGACAGTTGACGTTCTTAACGTACGACAGTTGACGTTCTTAACGTACGACAGTTGACGTTCTTAACGTACGACAGTTGACGTTCTTAACGTACGACAGTTGACGTTCTTAAAATATGTTTTATTTTTAATGTTTTAAAAAACAGAAATTTTTTACTTGTGACAGTTAATTGTATAGATAGAAATTGTAGATTCAGTCAGTTATGTGCCATGAGTGATACATGCTTAGGCGATCATGTATCTCTTGATACATGACTGACGAGGCAGATTTTTTCCTGCAGTAGGTTGCCATTTCTTTCTGTGGTAGACCAGTTGCCATCCAAGGCTATAGAACCCAGTCTGTCCTGTTATTAGTGATAGCTGGGGGGAGAAGAGGATTCATACCTTTCCCAAGGTTATTGGCACATAAGTGAATGTAATGAATTTGGCTGGAATTCGAATTTGGCTCTCCGATTCCTCAATCCAAGCCACTATCCATTATTCTACTGTGCCTCCCCATGATTGTAGGTAACTCATGCAGAAAGTATAACATAATGTATTTGCAGAATGACTTCAATATGGTACCAAATATTTATCATAATATGCAAAAAATTTTGGCTATCCATTCTTTGGGTATTTCTACTTTTAAGCATTCCAAACATAGACTTCTTTCATAGATATAATGAGGGTTAATTGTACAAATAAATATCTTAGATTCCGCTTGTAAAAACAGTAGCTCATTTAGTTGCAGAATGTATTAAATATGACCGTCATATACTTGACATTTATAATCATATGTAAATGTCTTATGCTAGCTTTCTGTAGATAATATGAAAAACAAAAGCTTTTCTTGCTACAATAATAGATAATTATATAAATGAAAATCCAAGCTTACTCATACGGGGAATATGATCAATGCAATTGCAAAATTACTTAAATGTGGTTGTCATCTAGTAAATATTTATAATCATATGTAAAAGTATCGTGCTATCTTAGAATTTTGCTTGTAAGTCATTAAAAGTAAAAATATCCTATCTACAAGTGTCAATAAATTGTTCATGCAGGAAACCACGGCAATTGCAAAATACAGTGTAACCCGGATATAAGAGATTTTCTCTGGTCCCAAATTAGAGCCTGTGTTAATGTATATATAATAGACCAAACCCGGATATAAGATACTTCTTCTCCAGTCCCGACAACTCTCTTATATCCGGGTTACACTGTAACTGAAATTCATCAGTTTTTGAGACCACAGTTAATATTTACAATTATATGTAAAAATTTTGTGTTAACGTTCATTGATATTTTTTCTTAAAAGATAAAAAAAACAATTTTTTTCTAACATATGAAAGTTGAGTTAATTTTATAAATAAAAATCGTAGATTACTTCTGCATAAACAATAACTTCTGCAGTTGCAAAATTACTTAAATATGGCCAACATATAGTGAATATTTATCATCATATGTAACTGTCTTATGCTAGCTTTCTTTGGATAATAATTTGAAAATCAGAAGTCTTTCTTGCTAAAACAATACAGTTAATTGTAGAGATAAAAATTCTAGCTTACCCATACAGAAAATATAGCCAATGCAATTGAAAAATTACTTAAATATATCTGTCATATAGTTAATATTTACAATCATATGTAAAAGTTTTGTGTCGGCCTTCTGTGGAAGTTTTTACTTTTAATGAATCAAAAAGCTGAATTGTTTCTTACATGCAACAATAGAGTTAATTGTATAAATAAAAATCCGAGATTACTCCTGCAAAAAATATAATCAATAAAATTGCAAAATGATTTAAATATGGCCGTCGTATAGTGAAATAATCATGTCAAAGTTTTATCTTAGCTTCCTTTGGATGTTTTTACTTTTAATGATTAAAAAAAAAATTTCTTTCTTGCTTTAAACCAAAGAGTTAATTGTAACAATAAAAACCCTAGATTACTCATGAGGAAAAAATAACTAAATCTGCTGCTAGGAACGTTGTTTCACTATGTTGTGCTAGACAGTTTTTCTCTACCATTCATTCATGCTTTGAATATTGCTGCCACATTTGGTCTGGTGCTCCTGCTATATATTTAGAGATTCTTAATAAAATCCAACGAATTTGCTATATTATTGATCCTGACCTGGCATCTTGGTTTCAGTCATTTTCCCACTGCTGTAATGTCGCTCCTCTGTGCCTTTTTGATAAATACTTTCATGGTCATTGTTTGGATTAATTTTTCACTATTGTACCTCAATTTTATGAATTTAAGTGCAGTACTAGATTGGCAACAAGGTCTCATCATTTTGCAGTTGAATTGGCTAGATATAACTAATTTCTTTGCTAACAGTTTCTTTTCTCACAATTCTCATCTCTGGAAATCTCTTCTGGTTTCTTGATTTCCAAAATTTAAAAAATAATGTTGGTTGTTATCTACTGTCTTTTTTATTCCTCTTCTTTTATTGTTCTTGCTCCTTAATGTTTTTTTTCACACTCAGTAATCTTGTTATGTTGTTTTCGTCGTCTTGTAATCTGGCTGTTTTCGTCGTCTTGTAATCTGGCTGTTTTCGTCGTCTTGTAATCTGGCTGTTTTCGTCGTCTTGTAATCTGGCTGTTTTCGTCGTCTTGTAATCTGGCTGTTGTCGTCGTCTTGTAATCTGGCTGTTGTCGTCGTCTTGTAATCTGGCTGTTGTCGTCGTCTTGTAATCTGGCTGTTGTCGTCGTCTTGTAATCTGGCTGTTGCTGTTATTGTCTTGTTTAGGGTGAAATGATTTAAAAAAAAAATATAATGCAACTGCAAAATTACTGAAGTATTTCTGTCACTTTTTTAATGGTACAGGTCATTTTAGCTTTCTCTGGTTATTTATAATTTTAATGTTTATGCTCTTAAAAAGTAGGATTATTTTATGCATGAAAATAGGTTAATTGTATAGATAATCGTCCTGGATGATTCCTGCATAAAATATATTCAAGGCAATTACAAAATATCTTAAATATGGCTGCCATTTTTATGACATTATGGAGAAACTAGAATATTTATAATCCTATGTCAAAATTTAGTGCTAGATTTCTGACATATGCAGAGGGGGGGCTTATCCATGAAAATGAAAAAAATGGAATGGCTTACTTGAAACGGAAATCACAATTTTCAAATGGAAATTTTTTCTAACAATCAAATTTCAGCTGCGCCATTTTAATTTGTTACTACTTTCCTAACTCACTCATCTGACAGGCATTAAAGAATAAAGTGGGTAATAATTTAATACATCCCTCACTTACCTACTGTCTCCCTACAGTTTACAGTATTCAGGAAGCAAATTTTATGAAGTTGGATTGATTTAATTAAAAAAAAAAACAAAGTATTAAAAGTGGGGTGGTAAAAAAAAAAATTTTCTCTCTTTTTTCTTTTTCTCTCTTTTTTTCTTTTTCTCTCTTTTTTTCTTTTTCTCTTTTTTTCTTTTTCTCTCTTTTTTTTCTTTTTCTCTCTTTTTTTCTTTTCTCTCTTTTTTTCTTTTTCTCTCTTTTTTTCTTTTTCTCTCTTTTTTCTTTTTCTCTCTTTTTTCTTTTTCTCTCTCTTTTTTTCTTTTTCTCTCTCTTTTTTTTCTTTTTCTCTCTTTTTTTCTTTTTCTCTCTTTTTTTTCTTTTTCTCTCTCTTTTTTTTCTTTTTCTCTCTTTTTTTTCTTTTTCTCTCTTTTTTTCTTTTTCTCTCTTTTTTTTCTTTTTCTCTCTCTTTTTTTTCTTTTTCTCTTTTTTTTCTTTCTTTTTCTCTCTTTTTTTTCTTCTTTTTCTCTCTTTTTTTTCTTCTTTTTCTCTCTTTTTTCTTTTTCTCTTTTTTCTTCTTTTTCTCTCTTTTTCTTTTTCTCTCTCTTTTTTTTCTTTTTCTCTCTCTTTTTTTTCTTTTTCTCTCTCTTTTTTTCTTTTTCTTTTTTTTCTTTTTCTCTCTTTTTTTCCTTCTTTTTCTCTCTCTTTTTTTCTTCTTTTTCTCTCTCTTTTTTTCTTCTTTTTCTCTCTCTTTTTTTTCTTCTTTTTCTCTCTTTTTTTTCTTCTTTTTCTCTCTTTTTTTTCTTCTTTTTCTCTCTCTTTTTTTTCTTCTTTTTCTCTCTCTTTTTTTTCTTCTTTTTCTCTCTTTTTTTTCTTCTTTTTCTCTTTTTTTTCTTCTTTTTCTCTCTTTTTTTTCTTCTTTTTCTCTTTTTTTTCTTCTTTTTCTCTCTCTTTTTTCTTCTTTTTCTCTCTCTTTTTTTCTTCTTTTTCTCTCTCTTTTTTTCTTTTTTCTCTCTCTTTTTTCTTCTTTTTCTCTTTTTTTTCTTCTTTTTCTCTCTTTTTTTCTTCTTTTTCTCTCTCTTTTTTTCTTTTTCTCTCTCTTTTTTTCTTTTTCTCTCTCTTTTTTCTTCTTTTTCTCTCTCTTTTTTTTCTTCTTTTTCTCTCTCTTTTTTTCTTCTTTTTCTCTCTCTTTTTTTTCTTCTTTTTCTCTCTCTTTTTTTCTTCTTTTTCTCTCTTTTTTTCTTCTTTTTCTCTCTCTTTTTTTTCTTTTTCTCTCTCTTTTTTTTCTTCTTTTTCTCTCTCTTTTTTTTCTTCTTTTTCTCTCTCTTTTTTTTCTTCTTTTTCTCTCTCTTTTTTTTCTTCTTTTTCTCTCTCTTTTTTTTCTTCTTTTTCTCTCTCTTTTTTTTCTTCTTTTTCTCTCTCTTTTTTTTCTTCTTTTTCTCTCTCTTTTTTTTCTTCTTTTTCTCTCTTTTTTTTCTTCTTTTTCTCTCTCTCTTTTTTCTTCTTTTTCTCTCTCTCTTTTTTCTTTTTATCTCTCTCTTTTTTCTTCTTTTTCTCTCTCTCTTTTTTCTTCTTTTTCTCTCTCTCTTTTTTCTTCTTTTTCTCTCTCTTTTTTTTCTTCTTTTTCTCTCTCTTTTTTTTCTTCTTTTTCTCTCTCTTTTTTTTCTTCTTTTTCTCTCTCTCTTTTTTTCTTCTTTTTCTCTCTCTTTTTTTTCTTCTTTTTCTCTCTCTTTTTTTCTTCTTTTTCTCTCTCTTTTTTTTCTTCTTTTTCTCTCTCTTTTTTTTCTTCTTTTTCTCTCTCTTTTTCTTCTTCTTTTTCTCTCTCTTTTTTTTTTCTCTCTCTTTTTCTACATATAATCCTTTTGGTTTCTAATCACATGGTGATGGACCTGCAAAACAGCTTGTCATTTCAGAAAGCCAAATTTCATGAATTAGACTTTTTCTAAAAGTTTTTCTTTACTTACTTCAAGTGACCAAACTTTTTGTCTCTGACTTTGTGCTATTACTTTTCTGTAGGTTTTGCAACTTTCACTTAATTCTTATTTAGGATTGTAGACTTCTTTGCAAGGGTTATCCCAGAAACTCAAGTTAGGAGTATGAGGTACGAAACCCTACCAAAGGAGTATGGGCAGGTGTATGAAGTACTGATCGAGGAATCGGAGAGCCAAGTATGAATTCCAGTCTGATCAATTATGTTCACTTATGTGTTAATACCTTTGGGGAAAGGTATGAATTCTGTTATCCCCCCCGCTATGGATAACTAGCAGGACAGACTGGGTTCTTCAACCCTGAGTGGCAACCGGTCGAGGAGAGGGAAAAACTCTGAATTCAAAACTGGCCAGGAGAGGGTTGGACACCGTCGGGCTATCTTGCCCAAGAAAAAACACTTTTACTGTGGCTGAAGTACACCTAGTGCCTCTATGATCCTACAGGTCACAGGATTAAAAAAAAAACAAAAAAACTTTCTCACTAAGTATTATAATGAAGAAGGAACAGAAATCTATACTGAAAACTGGGTGGGTGGGGAATGGAATTTTCTGTATACTGAAAACGGAAAAAACACAAATTCCCTAAAACCTGAAACGGAATTAAGGAAAATTTAAAACCGAAAATTGGTCCCTCTACATTTGACAATAATTAATTGCACAAATGAAAATCTTAGATTATTCACACAGAAAATATAACCAATGCAATTGCAAAATGAATTAAATGGCCGTCATAGAGTGAGTATTTATAATCATATTTTGAAAATTATATTTTTGGATATTCTTTATTTTTAATTATTTTAAATGCAGTATTATTTCTTACATGCAAAAGTACGGTTAATTTTACAGATAAAAATCCTAAATTACTCACACAGACAATATAATAAATGCTGTTTAAAAATTACTTCTATCATCTTGTTTTTTATGGTACAGGTAAACTCATTAAAAATAAGTGTCAACAGTGCTGTGTTAGAATTTTGTTTTTATTTGCATTATTTATATGCAAATCACAGTCTCATCTATCACCATAGTTAGGTAATTAATAACTACTCATTCCAGAAATTAGTTTGTTGATTGATTGAGTGAATCGTTTTCTACAGTTTAACAACTGTTTGCAGGTTATTTAAATATTTTTAGATTTTAAGAATTTTTTGTTTAGATAATGATTTAGTAATACAAATTTTACTAATTAACTCCTAGTTGGGGAAGTGAAGTGGTTGATTCATGTGTTTCCCAAGGGTATTTGCACATATATGAATATAACAAGCCCAACTGGAATTTGAACTTGGCTATCTGATTAACAATTCTGAGCCATTATCCATTACACCACCCACACATCAAAATTTACACCACCTTTACAAGCTAGGTACTGACCAGACTTGATGTTGCTTAACTTTAGTGATCGTACAGGAACCGGTGTTTCAACATGATATGGCCTTAGTTTGTTTTATTTTCTGTAAAAAGTTTCTGTTTATGATGCGTAAAAGAAATGATATTAATTAATTATTAATATTAAGAGAAATTATTTTTATTTTACTTTGAGGGTTAGTCTTTCTTCAGACTACATAAATATGAATTAGTCAAATTTTTTTCTTTTCTTTTTATTTGTGGCCTGTTTTGATGCCTATAGATAACAGACTGGACAAGGTTAACAAAACCTTTGGTAGACTATACAAAGAATAGTCCCCCTCCAAAAAAAACACAAAGGTTAATCTCCAAATATGTGGTACAATCCACCCTCATCGGTGATGTCAAATTATGGCTTATCTACTGCCGTCATATCCACTTACACCCATAGGTGTCAGCACTTCAGTCACTTTCTCATTGACATGACATGGCTTTCCTCTGTTCTTTGTCATTGACGTGACATGGCTTTCCTCTGTTCTTTGTCATTGACGTGACATGGCTTCCCTCTGTTCTTTGTCATTGACATGACATGGCTTCCCTCTGTTCTTGCTCCAAATATTTTTTGTCTGGTGACCCGATTAAATGAATTTAAGCATGCTCCTAGATTGGCATCTAGGTCCACACCCTTTTACACCTGTGGAACTCTGTTCCATTTACTTGCTTCCCTGTAACTACAATGTTTAAAAATTTCTTTATAATATCAGCCTGGGGAAGCGATTCCAGTGTGTGGCACCTTTTGGAAAGTTCCTGAAAACCATAATGTAGGTTGACCAAAGTCCTGTAATTTAAATTTGGTAGCCGGAACAGTTTGAAAGCCATCAGTAGTTGCAGAAGTAAAGTCATAAGTCAACTTGACCGAGGGTTTGTGTGTACTGGTTCTATTCAAACTGTTCATCATGCCAGTTCTTGCCCAAAAACTGCAGCTAAGGTCCATTTAGAATAGTTGCCATATAAACGACAGTTAGGTGTTGAACAAATACAGATGTAACTGAGCGGGTGTCAGCAAAAGGGATTGGCTAGACATCCGAGCAGACAGGTGTGCTAGGAAACAAGTAACCAGTCATTATATCAGAAGAATCAACAGATCAAATGACGGTTCAGTGTAGGACACAGGTTCTATTCTTGTCGGGGGACATATTTTCTATGAAATTTCTCTGATATTCAAGCCGGTAAATATAATTAATACTGTTTATTATAAACAGAGCATTTACTTAAATAATTGTATCTATAATAATAATGTATAAACAGAAAAATATATAAATTTCCTAGTTTAATTTGTTGAAAAATTAAAACTTAAATTACTGTCAAACATTAACGGCAAAATATATAAATCTGACTTTTTCTAAATTAGCCGCTAACCCTGCCCAGATACATTAATTCTCTTAATTTTCTGTCCCTTTCCAAATCTCTATTCCCCTACCTTTCCTTAAATCCCTAATACCATTTCTGATTTCTTACATCTTTACTTCTCTCTTTTTTTTCTCTATATAGCGTTTCCTGTGAGATGACCTATTAAATAGGTCAATGTCTGGTCCTTATCCCTCCTTCCTCACTATTAAGTATTGTAATAAAAATAAATTTAAAATCATTCCTATCTCTCCCTTCCCTCTCTAATTTCAACCATGTCTGTCATCATCTCTCCCCACTCTCTATATCACCTTAGATCGACTTGATACTACCCCTCAAAAGTATATAAAAAATATATGTAAATTCATTTTTTCACCCTTGGAAGTGTGGTCTGATGAGCCAGGGAAAAAGAAATTCCCTGTGGAAATAAATTATAACCAATGGACCCTTAAAGTTGACGGTTTTCATTGAATTAATTGCTCTGATTTGACATTGATCTCTCTGGATTTTATCCTCCATGGGATTTTCCATACAGATTACCAAGATTTTCATTTTATATATATATATATATATATATATATATATATATATATATATAAAAGAGTGAGATGTTGTCCATAGGAAGCCCATGGAGATATAGTCTCAACATCCACAAAGAAATACATTACTTTTGTATTTGTAAAATCAGCAAATCCATTGTATAAATAAGGATTTGGAAAAACTTGTAAAGAAACCACATGACAGTATGAAAATGGACACTCAGAGAGAGTTGAGTCTTGTGAGTCTGCAGTCTGCTGAAGTTGGAAAGTTTCCTGCGATATGAAAGAATTGTCAGGGGTGTAGGGTCACATAAAGTTTACCAAAGCTACAAATGGAATAAATAGATACCTTTGGAAAAGGCAAGAATCAAACGATCTGAGTGTTCTGTATATCACTGGTCATGTCACCCCTAATTGTTTAAATTTGAACCAGACCAAGCCACTGTCTTGCCTGTTAAATTTGTAGCCGTAACATTGATTTTTTTTTTTTTTTTTTTTTTTTTTTTATGATGCAACAGTGCATTCTGCTACCTGATAATAGGAAAGGAGCTGGGCAATGCTGAGTAACTTTGCTTGCCCACTAAGCTGAAATGAGAAACAGGATGCCAGTCTGGTCAGGTTAGAGAACGGAAGAACCTCTGTTGTTGATAAACAACATGTCGGTGGTCTTTTCTCTTGTTTGTCATTGTCTCTTTACCATAGCTTGAACAAATAGCAGTTGAGAGCTGCGAGAGAATTTTTCATTGCAGCCTCATAAAAATGGCAATAGGAAAACAAATTAGTTGAATGCCATTTTATGTTTGGCATTGATAACAGCTTACGATGCTGCAGGGTGAAAGTGAAAGGCATTGGTGGTTGGGTCAGAAGAATTTGCTGGTCAATTTACATAGTTATCATTCAACACAAGTATGCAGAGGGGCATGTGAAATATATATATATATATATATATATATATATATATATATATAGAGAGAGAGAGAGTGATAAGATGATACCAATATTTTTACTGATTCTGATACAATTCCTGATTCTGATAATTACAATGATTAAAATTCATTATTTTCAGACTCTACAGTTGGTTTGGGAAACTTAAACAAAGTACATTTATTAATTAAAAAAAAAATTAGTAGAAAAATGAATACAAAAGCTTATGAAATAAAGTTAGATATCCTTTTTATTTAAAAAAAAATTGGGTAAGTGTTTAAACAATAAAGAGAAATTTTTTTTTTTTAAGTAAATCACTGAAGTACCCAGCTACTCATATTTAAGTCATAAATACTTAAATTATAATGTAAGAACATCATTATCTTTCCTGTTTTGCCTTTCTGCTGATTTCTTTTTGGTAAGTAAATGTTACCTCCAATACTAAATGACTGTTCACTTTCAACAGAAGAGGGAGGTGCTGATAAATATTTCCTGTCTAAAAATGCCATGATGGAAAATTCATTTTTGTTTGAATTCCACCACTGAAAAAACATTATGAAGTTTTATATTTTTTAATGCAATATACATGGTGATTGAAAAGTTAACTATTTTTCCTACCAAAGGAAATGTAAACTCCTACCACCACCTTTTATATGATCCTTTGTATTAAGTGCTGGTCGAAATTCCTTATATGGAATTTGATATTTAATTTCTAATTAAGAATAACTGAGAATTTGTATTTTAAAATTTTTTTTTCTAGGTTTTTTAAATGGTCACAATGATTTTTTTTTTTTTTAAATTTTTTATAAATTGAAAAATAATAATAAAAATTGTTTTAAATGAGACCCTGGCAGAACAACAATTTGAATTCATTTTGTTTATATTATATAATTTTCATTATAATCATTAAATTAACTAGCTTAAAAGCTACCATATATTCCTCACGGCAGCCATGACTCTTTTAATTACAATCTGGTCCTCTGTTGGCAGAAATGTCTTTTTGCAACTGATACGGCCTGCCATATGCAATAGGCAACAATGAGCTACAAAACTCAAAATTGATCGCTGCATTTAAGTATTACATTAATATTAAAGTTTACCTCTTAAAAGTTAAATGATAATTCTTCTGCCGCCACTCAATTTAAAGAAAATTTGATATGTGGAGGTCCTTACTTTCTGTACAAACAATTATTTTTATTTCATGGGTGACTTTTGCTGGATTTCACAATTTTGATTATTCCCAAATTTATAAAAATTGTTATTGTACAAAAAATTTGCCAAAAACTTACATAAAAAAAAAAATTACTGAAAACAATCGCAGTAATGAAAACTTGGGAATCCACAATTTCTGTAACATGAGCTATTGGAAGTTAGAAAGTTGTGTCTCTTTTAATTGAAAAAGTGTAACACCCTGACAGTAGCATTTATTATATAGATAACTTATAATATTAAATGGGTGAATTAACAATGTTTAAAAAGAAATTAAAAATAAAAATTTTCTTTTGAATTGAAATAGATTTTATTGAAAGATTGAGTAGAAACTTGCACAATTCATTTTTTAAATTTTTTTTATTTTACACAAGTAAAATAAATTTACATCATACTTAGGTATTGTTATGATCTATAGATTTTAGTTTAAAATCAGTAAAGATCTATATCTTATCATTTGTACCAAGAATAGAAAATTAAGTTTTAAACAGAAAAAAAATTCAAAAATTGTTTTTTAAATTGGAAATTAGGTTAAAAACATTTCCGATTACAGTGCTGATTCTGATACACTAAAAAAAAGTTCTGATACTTTGATTCCAATTAATCGTCTCTCTCTCATATATATATATATATATATATATATATATATATATTATTTTTATTTTATTTTATTCATTTTTTCTTCTTCAAGGGGCTTCAGATGAATGTCAAGATGGACAAAATTAATTATTGCTGCATTTTTCTCCCAAGAAGCCACTGCTTCAGACAAATTATGGGTTTTATTGTTGGAATAATTTTTATAAATAAAAAGTGGAGAGTTGTAGGGAGAAAAATATAACAAATGCTAGGTACACGTGCACACACTTATCTCCAATGGTGGTAAAATTATATAATCTCACTCACGCACACACACACACAGTGTGCGATGGGTAAGTTGGCATTCTTTTATATTTTTTTTTTTTGTGCTTGCACATAGTTTTTTTTTTTTTTTTTTTTTTTTTTTGACTGCACAGTATAGTAGGGTCAGTTGGGCACTGTCTGTGAGAAAGAGTACCATGACACAGTTCACTCCACCAGAAATTTGGAAACACTATTCTGCACTGCTTGGCATTTGTGCTTGAAGCTCCAATACGAACATTGTTTGGGTTTCAATCCGAGGACAGTGCAGTAGATTCAGAAAGAGTTGGATGAGTCTTATGTCGATTACAAAGGTATTTGGAGTGATCACTAGTGATGGTGACATTATGCATCCATTCATCTTCCCACAGGGCCTCAGACTCAGCATGGAGGCCTACGTCAAGTGCCTTGAGGATGTAGTGCTACAATAGTGCTCTGCACCATGCCACACAAGCAAGAGAACCCAGTCATGGCTGTCAGACAATTTCTGCAATCACGTCATCCCTTACATCTGGTCACACAACTCCTCAGACTGCAACCTCCTTGATTATTATGTGTGGGGCGCAGTTGAGTGAGAAACCAACACAACTCCTTGTAACACCAGAGATGAACTGAAAGCAAGGATTATGGCAGCATTCACCAAGATACCATCCAGAGGAGCTGTAGGAGATCCTGTAGGCTGTGGTTGAAACCATGGTGATTTTTATTAAATTTACTCTTTGATATTTCAAGATATTTTTGTATAATTTTGGTAAGTATATCTGTTAAAATGAGATGTCGGTGTTTTTTCATTTTTGCAGAATTTAGATGGCAATTTATCCATCGCACCCTGTAGTTTAAAAATGTCCATGTTTTGGTGGGGAAAAAAATGACCCAAGGATTGAAACAAAAAAAGTAATTTGAAAGAACTCTTTATTTTCATTCAATTTAATTCAAAAAAATTTTTTTTTGCTTGTTTTTCAGTTTCCTGAGCACAGATTTTATGGCCTAGCTGATAAAATTTTTCTCTTCCGACATGATGACTCAAATCCAAATGTCCTCAGCCAAATCTTATCACCAAATGAAGTGAAAGAGAACTGCCTTGTTGAGGTCGTCTTGTCGGGTAAGAAAAACTATTTACATTTTATGAAAGACAAAAAAATAAGTTAATTCTCATTTTTTTAATGTTTAAACAAGTCTAACATCAAAAGAAAATTTGACCATTCAATGAGATTTTCAGGCACTTGACGCCTTACATAATGCCATCAATGTTTTTGCATGTATTCTTTTTCTATGTGCTGTGTCCCCTAAGGATGTGGACGATCATGGCTCTCCACAATTTCCTGTCCTTTATAGCTCTTAGTAAATTTTGTCTTGTCATCCATTTACTCAAGCTTGTTAGGTTATCTGCTGCTTCTCTCTAACTCATGTGCCTTCAATATATCCTGTTAGTGTCAAATTTTCCAAGCCCTCTTTCCTCATTATGTGCCTTACAAATTTTGGCTATTTCTTTCTGATGTTAAGTAGAAGTGTTCTTTTTGGTTTTTGTTTATATGCGCGGTCATGGCTCTCCACAATTTCCTGTCCTTTATAGCTCTTAATAAATTTATTTTTCTGCCATCCGTTTACACAAGCTCGTTAAGTATATTACATGGTGCAATGGGTAAATTGTTGGCATTTTATATTTTTAATTTTGCACATGCATGTTGTTTGATTTTGTTGACTGCATGGTATAGTAGGGTCAGTTGGGCACCACCTTTGAGAAAATGATCACTATGATGCAATTCATTATGAATTCATTTGAAAATGGCATGCTGTACTGTTTGGCATCCATGCCGGAAGCTCCAATATGAACATTTTAGTGTGTTTGGGTGTCAATCTGAGGATAGTGCAGAGGATTCAAAAAAAGAGTTGGATGAGTCCAATGGTGATTAGCAAGGTTCAGCAGTTCAGAAAACTCACTCTGATCATTCTGATAGGAAAAGAACTCCCAAATTTGAAGGCCTACATCAATTGCCTGAGGACAGTGCAGAGGATTCAGAAAGAGTCGGATGATATCCAAGTCAAAATCATGGTGTTTAGAGTGATCACTAGTGATGGAACCAAAATGAAATTTTATTTCGGCTCCACAGTAAATAACTGGAAAACAAGATTATACTATCACAAAATGACCCTTAACAATAAGAAATATGCAAATACCATGGCACTCTCAAAATTTTAGTGGGATATTAAAACAGATAACTACACACTGGGAGTAAATTGGGATTTCGTCACCAAAACTACACCTTTTTCTAGCTGCAGCGACTAATGAAACCTGTGTTTGCTGGAAAAAAAGATTCATCTTCAATAATATTAAAGACCAAAATCTTAAACGAAATGAGCTAATGTTAGGTTGTAATCATAGGTAGAAATTTCTCTTAAAATATTTTAATTCTGGGTAAATATGTTATCCAATTGTCACAAGCACTTCTCATACTTTAGGTTACATATGGATTACCCCACTTTAAACATTTTAACATCTATTATTACTTAATGAGTTACCTGGCATTCCTCTTTTAAACCTTGAGCTTACTTTTTTTCTTTTTTTTTTTTGAGGAGGAGTGCGCAAAACTTCTATGTATCAACACCCACAGGGATTTATACAAGTTTGACAGATTGGCTTTCGGAGTCAAAGTTGCACCCGCTATATTTCAGCAGGTCATGGATACCATGCTGGGCAGCTTGGACTTTGCGTGTGCCTATCCAGATGACATTGTTATTGCAAGCAAATCTACTGAGGAACATCGCAAACATATCCACAAGGTTTTTGAAAGAATTCAGGATTTCGGTCTCAAAGTAAAAGAATCGAAATGCAATTTTTATATGAATGAAATAAGATATCTCGGGCATGTCATTGATAAGAATAGAAGACGACCTGAACCAAGGTGAGCAGAAGCTATCAAAAATATGCCTGACCCAAAAAACGTCGACGAGCTCCAAAGTTTTCTGGGACTTGCCAACTATTATCAAGTATTCATAAATAATATGCACGAGTTCTCCTCTGAATGAATTGTTAAAAAAAGGGAAAAAGTTGGAACTGGACAACAGAGTGCCAGTCAGCTTTCGAAAAAATATTTTAACTTCAGAACTATTTTTGACTCACTTTAACCCTCAATTGGATATCCTTGTGGTCTGCGATGTGAGTTCATATGGCATCAGTGCGTGTATCTTGCATATTATGCCGGACGGTACACATAAACCCATAGCACACACATCAAGGACATTGTTACCCGCAGAAAAAGTGTATAGCCAAATTGAAAAGGAAGCCCTCAGTATCATATTCGCGGTAACAAAATTTCACAGATATCTGCATGGAAGGTATTTCATTCTACAGACTGATCATAAACCATTACTAACCATATTTGGCTCAAAAAAAAAGAGTTACCAGTTTATACGGCGAATAGACTTTTGAGATAGGGTACCATCCTTCTCAATAATAATTTTAAAATGAATTATTTACCAACTAATAAAATTGGCCATGCAGATGGTCTATCCAGACTAACAGCTAATCAAAACCAACCACTTGAAGACTCAGTTATAGCAGCTCTTCGTCCAGGCTGTGAAATAAAATCAATAGCGAATACCATTTGGGAATTACCTGTAACGTCGGAAATCAAAAATGAAGCGCTAGAAGATGGTTTTATTTGCAAGATAAAACGTAAAATCACAACAGAAGATAATAGCGTGTCAGAAGGCTACTCACTGTGTGATAATGTTTTATTATACAGTGAAAGAGTTGTAATTCCGAAAAAATTACAGAAACGAATTTTGAAAGACTTCCACGGTGGACACCCCGGTAAAAACCGTATGAAGAGTCTCATGCGGAGTTATGTCTACTGGCCGGCAATGGACAAGGACATAATGGAAATGATAAACACATGCAGAGGATGCGCCTTGGCGGCCAAAGCTCCACCTACCACTTTCAAACGCTGGCCAAAAATGGACCAGCCTTGGTCAAGTATAAATATCGACTATGCTGGGCCGATTGATGATTATTATTACTTAATCGTTGTTGACAGTTACACCAAGTGGCCGGAAGTTTTAAGATGCAAGGGGCCGACAACGGCTGTAACAATCAGTTTCCTACATGAGCTGTTTGCGAGATTTGGAGTAGTGGACTGCGTTGTCAGCGACAATGGCACACAGTTTACTTCAGCAGAATTTAAGAACATTTGTGACATTTTCCAAGTCAAGCACATAACTACGCCTCAATACTACCCTAGATCTAATGGACAGGCGGAGAGGTTCGTTGACACGCCGAAAAGAGCATTTAAGAAAGCTCAAGGAACTCCTACTGACATAACATTACAGCAGTTCCTGCAAGTTTATCGTATAACACCGAACCCTAATACACCATCAAATGGCTCACCAGCAGAAATCATGTTTGCCAGAAAGGTGAGATCTGTTTTTGACAAACTAATCCCAAAACAGTCAAAAATATGTAACACTGAAAAAGGAACAAGAAAACGATTTCTTCCAGGTCAGAAAATTTTTTTTAAAAGTTTTCAAAAGAATATGCCGTACTGGGAGGAAGGCACGATCACTAGAAGGATCGGCGAAATGGTGTATATTATACAAGGACCAAGACATACACATAAAAAACGGCATGAAATAGATTCTAACAGCACACAGGATGAAGTGGAAGAACCCATCGAGATCATTTACGACACATTTGACCTCGAACCCCCGCAACATACGCCTGAACAATGAAGGTCGGGGAGAAAAAGGAAATTAACCGAACCTTTGACAATTAACCCAAAGAAGAAAAGGTATTAACCCTTTTTACCAAGTAAAAGGCTTGGAAGGGGGGTATTGTCTGAACCTGACATACCTACAAATGGACTCTTCCACACTTATATAATGTGGCTACCAATTTCTAGTAAGGGGGAAGTCACCAGGTGTGACACCTGTCGAACTCTTTGCTTTGGCAGAGAGGAACTCGGACGAGGCTTTGCCGCAGGGCAAAGTTTCGTCCGGGGGGGTAGACAGTCCCTGAACCCGTTTATATGGGTTCTAATGTGCATATTTTTGGCTGAGCATACGGGCTTGAAAAGCCCACATTTAACCGACCTTGTGCCATATACCACCCATGTGGGTGGGGGGGTTAAATATCGGAAGTCACCAGGTGTGAGTCATCAAGAGTGTATCACCGAGTGAGTGTATGAATGAGTGAGTCAGGACACCAGTGAGAGAAGTACTCTCCAGTCCACATACTTTGTACTACGTTTCCGTGAATAATATACCGTTTAACTTTATATCCGAGTCTGTGTTATTTTTCTATGGTTTCAACACCATAACAGATTTCAACTTCAGTTTTTTGTCTGTAAGAAAGCATTTCTGTATTTTTATGAAATGACATTTGAATGTGTGAAATCTGCTAAATATAAAGTTTATGTAGACTGTTCCAATCAACCAATTTGATCTTTTATTGAGCCTCTTTGACTCGATGTCGGCTTCCATTATCTTTAGGAAGAATGACATCCTTTTAACTTCTTGTTTTTTTCTTTTTCTCTAGTTTTTTTTTACTAGTTTTTTTTCTTTTTCTCTTGTTTTTTTTCTTTTTTCATTTTTTCTCCTTTTTCTCTTGTTTTTTTTTCCTTTTACTCTTGTTTTTTTTGCCTTTTTCTCTCTGTTTTTGCCTTTTTCTCTCTTTTTTTGCCTTTTTCTCTCTGTTTTTGCCTTTTTCTCTCTGTTTTTGCCTTTTTCTCTCTTTTTTTGCCTTTTTCTCTCTTTTTTTGCCCTTTTCTCTCTTTTTTTGCCTTTTTCTCTTGTTTCTCTCTCCTCTCTTTCACTTTTTTACTGTTGAAATAGTTAAATGTAACTGCCACATCTACACCAACTGTTTCTTTTCTTGCCCTTCCAAACAGTGAAACTCCCTTCCTCTTGTTTCCCTGATAACTACAATCTTGAAAGATTTTAATGCAACGTCATTTGCCATCGTCCGTTGTCTTGGACACCATTCATCTTTTATCCTTTTCTCAATCCTCCTTATAACCAGTCTTTTCTCTCACTTTCACTCTCTGTAATCTCCTGCCATGCTTAAAAAGAAATACAGCTGATAGTTGGATAACATGCATGACATTCATATGAGAGCCTTGATCTGATAAGGTCCTTTAACCTTTAGCACTCTGTAGGGGATTATTTAAATTTGAATTTCTTAGTTGTGTAGTCATATCCTTCTATGGCAACACCTAAAACAATCTTGACTGAAATTGAGAGCCAAGCTATTGCAATTTCAAATATATAGAACTAATATATAAAACAATATATTTTGAGGGGATTCCATATACAGTAAAAGGGGAATTAATATTTATAAATGGTGCAGAGTGCTAAATGTTAAGAACGTAACTTGAGTTCATAGGTTGATATTTGAATTTTGAGTTCATAGGTTGATATTTGAATTTTGAGTTCATAGGTTGATATTTGAATTTTGGGTTCATAGGTTGATATTTGAATTTTGGGTTCATAGGTTGATATTTGAATTTTGAGTTCATAGGTTGATATTTGAATTTTGAGTTCATAGGTTGATATTTGAATTTTGAGTTCATAGGTTGATATTTGAATTTTGAGTTCATAGGTTGATATTTGAATTTTGAGTTCATAGGTTGATGTTTGAATTTCCGGTTCATAGGTTGATGTTTGAATTTCCGGTTCATAGGTTGATGTTTGAATTTCCGGTTCATAGGTTGATGTTTGAATTTCCGGTTCATAGGTTGATGTTTGAATTTCCGGTTCATAGGTTGATGTTTGAGTTTCCGGTTCATAGGTTGATGTTTGAGTTTCCGGTTCATAGGTTGATGTTTGAGTTTCCGGTTCATAGGTTGATGTTTGAGTTTCCGGTTCATAGGTTGATGTTTGAATTTCCGGTTTCATAGGTTGATGTTTGAATTTCCGGTTTCATAGGTTGATGTTTGAATTTCCGGTTTCATAGGTTGATGTTTGAATTTCCGGTTTCATAGGTTGATGTTTGAATTTCCGGTTTCATAGGTTGATGTTTGAATTTCCGGTTTCATAGGTTGATGTTTGAATTTCCGGTTTCATAGGTTGATGTTTGAATTTCCGGTTCATAGGTTGATGTTTGAATTTCCGGTTCATAGGTTGATAGTCTGTCTATATTTAAGGCAGTGGAGAACTTTCAGAGGGAAAATTAGCAGGAGATAACTGATAACTGACATCGATCAAACATGGCACATGGAACTAGAACAGTCTACCCCAGTGATCGAAATAAAGGGTTCAGGCCGGAGCGTACAACGGCCGAAACGTTGTGACAAATATGACGACAAAGATGAGGACAATAGTCCGACTAATGTAAATACTGTCATAGGTTGATATTTGAATTTTGTAGCATTAAACTACACCTAATGCACCCTATTCTATAATCAATTTCCTTATTTTCTACTAAATTGGTTATAACTGATCCCTACATCGAAGTGTTTAGCATTTACTAATTCCACATCCTGAATGCTTATGCTGGATTCAAGATGGCTGCTATCACTGCTTTTGTTCCAGTTCTAGATCATAGTTTCTGATTTGGAAAGGTTTATCTGGAATCTTACTTTTTGGAACATGTGGTAAAAATATGTTAAAGCATCCTCCAACAACTTTTGAACTTGTATATGGGGGGAAAAAAAAGCAGAATCAAAACTGAATGTGCAACAAAATCATTGCAGAACATTGAGAAACTAGGAATAGGATAGGTTTAGTTTGTTTGCAAATTTTATTTCTGCAATTTGTCCCGAAATGAGAGGTGCCTGTTCAGCTGATGATGACCACCTTGGCGCATATCAAGCTCACTTGCTCAAATGGCAACAACCGGTGCCAGCAACTATGCTATGAGCTGTGCAAGTACAGATGGTCACCCCACACACAAGCACCTTGTATGCTGACAATCATGAGCAGCGTATGTACATGCTTTGTGGAACAGACACCCAGAAGGATGTTTTCCCAATCATGACAATCTTGACGTCATATCTACATCACCACACAGTAACCCTCTACTTTGAGTGGCTCTTGTGCCTTTTATTTGGGTGGACATTAGCGTGAAAAAAGAGAGGAAAGATATAGAGTATTTGGAAATAATTTTATCGTCTTGTCCCTTTTCAAAGTTGACTAGGGAGACAATAATGTCTGGTTGTTTCTACCTGGGCGGGTATCGAAGCGATTCGGAGATCAATTTACCAATGTACTTCTGCACCCATTCCATTTGTCAGCCATCTTAGGTTAACCATGATAAAATATTTTGTCAATATAAAATGTGACGAGACAGAATGAAGAGATTAGGATTAATGCCCTCCATAATCAGCTTTAACTAAAAATTTGAACTGGCATCGGTTTTCTCTTCACATTACCCTCAGCTTAATTCTGTTTTTCTTTTTGCTCTTGTTTTTTAAATTGATTTATTCTCTCTCTCTCTCTCTCTCTCTCTCTCTCTCTCTCTCTCTCTCTCTCTCTCTCTCTCCTCCTCTTTTTCCTCTCTCCTCCTCTTTTTCCTCTCTCCTCCTCTTTTTCCTCCTTTTTTCCTCCTTTTTCTCTCTCTCTCCTTTTTCTCTATCTCTCTCCTTTTTCTCTCTCTCTCTCCTTTTTCTCTCTCTCTCTCTCCTTTTTCTCTCTCTCTCTCTCCTTTTTCTCTCTCTCTCTCTCCTTTTTCTCTCTCTCTCTCTCCTTTTTCTCTCTCTCTCTCTCCTTTTTCTCTCTCTCTCTCTCCTTTTTCTCTCTCTCTCTCTCCTTTTTCTCTCTCTCTCTCTCCTTTTTCTCTCTCTCTCTCTCCTTTTTCTCTCTCTCTCTCTTCTTCCTCCCTTCATTCTATCTATCTCTTTTTCTTCCTTCTCTCTCTCTCATAATGTCCCAATCAATGTCATTTTTTTGCATATTCAATAATGCAAATTAACAAGATTATAGCTTCATTTTTCAAGTGATAAATGAGGCTACAAGGAAAATAATTGCACAAGATTTATTTAAGGAGTACATTTTTCACACTTACCTAATTGTTTTCAAGGGACAGTGATAAAAGGCCTTGTAAGTAACATGCTGTTAGAAACAAAGAAAAGAATGCTGAACGGCTACATAATACCTAATCTTCTATATGGCAGTGAATGCTGGACAATCTCCTCTCAGATAAAATTGAAAATAACAAAGAAACTTTCCACATTTTATGGAAACTACTTTAATTGCTTCAGTGACAGAAACTCCTAAAACGAGTCTCTTGATATGTGAACGAGTCTCTTGATATGTGGCAGTTTGCTCTTGATAGCAAAGTGTGTATCAACCCAGTGGGTCCTGATAGAAGGCAAAAATATTAAAATAGAATAAAAGTTATAATAAATTAAAGTTCATGCAATACAAATCAAGAGCCACTCAAGGTAGGGGATTACTGAATGAAGTGTGTGATATGAATGTGATTATTACAGGTGCAATAACTTTTCCTCAAACAGACACTTTTTTCTCTTTCCCTTTTCTTTTCTTTTCTTCTCTTTTCTTTTCTTCTCTTTTCTTTTCTTCTCTTTTCTTTTCTTCTCTTTTCTTCTCTCTCTTTTCTTCTCTCTCTTTTCTTCTCTCTCTTTTCTTCTCTCTCTTTTCTTCTCTCTCTTTTCTTCTCTCTCTTTTCTTCTCTCTCTTTTCTTCTCTCTCTTTTCTTCTCTCTCTTTTCTTCTCTCTCTTTTCTTCTCTCTCTTTTCTTCTCTCTCTTTTCTTCTCTCTCTTTTCTTCTCTCTCTTTTCTTCTCTCTCTTTTCTTCTCTCTCTTTTCTTCTCTCTCTTTTCTTCTCTCTCTTTTCTTCTCTCTCTTTTCTTCTCTCTCTTTTCTTCTCTCTCTTTTCTTCTCTCTCTTTTCTTCTCTCTCTTTTCTTCTCTCTCTTTTCTTCTCTTTTTTCTTCCCTCTCTTTTTTCTTCCCTCTCTTTTTTTTCCCTCTCTTTTTTCTTCCCTCTTTTTTTCTTCCCTCTCTTTTTTCTTCCCTCTCTTCCCTCTCTTTTTTTCTTCCCTCTCTTTTTTTCTTCCCTCTCTTTTTTCTTCCCTCTCTTTTTTCTTCTCTCTCTTTTTTCTTCTCTCTCTTTTTTCTTCTCTCTCTTTTTTCTTCTCTCTCTTTTTTCTTCTCTCTCTTTTTTCTTCTCTCTCTTTTTTCTTCTCTCTCTTTTTTCTTCTCTCTCTTTTTTCTTCTCTCTCTTTTTTCTTCTCTCTCTTTTTTCTTCTCTCTCTTTTTTCTTCTCTCTCTTTTTTCTTCTCTCTCTTTTTTCTTCTCTCTCTTTTCTCTTCTCTCTCTTTTCTCTTCTCTCTTCTCTCTCCTCCTCTCTCTTCTCTTCTCTCCACCTATCTCCCCCCCCTCTTTTTTTCTCTACCAAAAAATTAAGTCATTTTGAGTTGTTTTTTTTTATTTATTACTATCAGTTAAGCACTCTATATTATAAATCTAAAAATAATCACACATGAACATCTTTTGTTTTGGATTCTGTACAATGAATTTACATAGCAAACTGCACACCTTTTAACTTTTTTTTTTTCTTCAATTGAATTATAAGGTGTCCAATTTGCTATGTAAATTAATTGTAAATTGATCCCTCTATGGAAGCCCAAACAGATATGCTCATGCGACATGATTTCTTAAAAATGTAAGAGGCTTGTGGCCATATCATGTTGAAACACTAGTTTTTGTGCAATCACCAAATTTAACCAACATTGAGCCTGATCAGTACATAGATGGATGACCATTTTGGAATACCAGGTACTGTAAACATGCATGTGCAGGTGGTGTAGTTGATAATAGCTCAGAATGGGAAATTGGAGAGCCATTTGGATTTGTTATATTCACTTAGGAAACGTATGAATCCACCTCTTCTCCCTCCAGCTAGGTGTTAATTAGTAGGACTTGTATCAGTAAATCATTACCAGATCCTAAATATACTTACAATCTAAAGATATTTTCGGGTTTTAAATAACCTGGAAAAGGTTGACAAACTGTAAATAATAAAAAAAAAACAGTTCAATAAATTTTAAACTGTATGAAAATAAAAAATATTTTAAATTCGTAATCTGGAGTTCTTTCTTCAATTAAGCAATCCAGATTATCAAAGAAATCATTTGTTTTGGTTTCCGTAGGGGAATCAGTTTACAATGAATTTCGATAGCATGGAAAATGTTTGAACGAACTACATTCCTTGTTTCCACCAATTCTAACCTTCATGGTTAGGACCCACCATGCCACTTACATAGTAGCAAAATGCCCACATTACCTCCGTATTCCAGAAGTAAGTTCCACTTAAACAGCTTCTTCCTGTGAACCACTTCCCTGTGGAGGATATTTCCATCATCACTACAATCCTAACCTGTTCAAGTTAACTGTTAAGAGTTAACTGTTATCTTCCTCTGCTATCTTCATAAACTGCCTCTTAATTTAACCCTCTACTTCAAGTGGCTCTCAGGCCTTGTACAGAGTGAACCTTACTGTAAAAAAGAAAAAAGCAAACTGCCCCCACCCAATTATAAATTTTAAGTTTTGATATTTGTCGTCTTTTTCTACTTTTTTCTTTTTCTTCTTCTTTTCATTCCTTTTTTCTTTTTACACTTTTTTTCTTTTTTCTTTTTCTTTTTCTTTTTTCTTTTTTCTTTTTCATTTTCTCTTTCTTTTTTCTCTTCTTTCTTTTTTCTCTTCTTTCTTTTTTCTCTTCTTTCTTTTTTCTCTTCTTTCTTTTTTCTCTTTCTTTTTTCTCTTCTTTCTTCTCTCTTCTCTCTTCTTTCTTCTCTCTTCTCTCTTCTTTCTTCTCTCTTCTTTCTTTCTTCTCTCTTCTTTCTTTCTTCTCTCTTCTTTCTTCTCTCTTCTTTCTCTCTTCTCTCTTCTTTCTTTCTTCTCTCTTTTTTTTCTTCTCTCTTTTTTCTTTCTTCTCTCTTTTTTCTTTCTTCTCTCTTTTTTCTTTCTTCTCTCTTTTTTCTTTCTTCTCTCTTTTTTCTTTCTTCTCTCTTTTTTCTTTCTTCTCTCTTTTTTCTCTCTTCTCTCTTCTTTCTCTCTTCTCTCTTCTTTCTCTCTTCTTTCTTTCTTTTCTCTCTTCTTTCTTTCTTTCTTTTCTCTCTTCTTTCTTTCTCTCTTTTCTCTCTTCTTTCTTTCTCTCTTCTTTCTTTCTCTCTTCTTTCTTTCTCTCTTCTTTCTTTCTCTCTTCTTTCTTTCTCTCTTTTCTCTCTTCTTTCTTTCTCTCTTTTCTCTCTTCTTTCTTTCTCTCTTTTCTCTCTTCTTTCTTTCTCTCTTTTCTCTCTTCTTTCTTTCTCTCTTTTCTCTCTTCTTTCTTTCTCTCTTTTCTCTCTTCTTTCTTTCTCTCTTTTCTCTCTTCTTTCTTTCTCTCTTTTCTCTCTTCTTTCTTTCTCTCTTTTCTCTCTTCTTTCTTTCTCTCTTTTCTCTCTTCTTTCTTTCTCTCTTTTCTCTCTTCTTTCTTTCTCTCTTTTCTCTCTTTCTTTCTCTCTTTTCTCTCTTCTTTCTTTCTCTCTTTTCTCTCTTCTTTCTTTCTCTCTTTTCTCTCTTCTTTCTTTCTCTCTTTTCTCTCTTCTTTCTTTCTCTCTTTTCTCTCTTCTTTCTTTCTCTCTTTTCTCTCTTCTTTCTTTCTCTCTTTTCTCTCTTCTTTCTTTCTCTCTTTTCTCTCTTCTTTCTTTCTCTCTTTTCTCTCTTCTTTCTTTCTCTCTTTTCTCTCTTCTTTCTTTCTCTCTTTTCTCTCTTCTTTCTTTCTCTCTTCTATCTCTCTTTCTTTTCTCTCTTCTATCTTTCTTTCTTTTCTCTCTTCTATCTTTCTTTTCTCTCTTCTTTCTTTCTTTTCTCTCTTCTATCTTTCTCTCTTCTATCTTTCTCTCTTCTATCTTTCTCTCTTCTATCTTTCTCTCTTCTATCTTTCTCTCTTCTATCTTTCTCTCTTCTATCTTTCTCTCTTCTATCTTTCTCTCTTCTATCTTTCTCTCTTTCTTTCTTTTCTCTCTTTCTTTCTTTTCTCTTTCTTTTCTCTCTCTCTTTCTTTTCTCTCTCTCTTTCTTTTCTCTCTCTCTTTCTTTTCTCTCTCTTTCTTTTCTCTCTCTCTTTCTTTTCTCTCTCTCTTTCTTTTCTCTCTCTCTTTCTCTCTCTCTTTCTTTCTCTTTTCTCTCTTTCTTTCTCTTTTCTCTCTTTCTTTCTCTTTTCTCTCTTTCTTTCTCTTTTCTCTCTTTCTTTCTTTCTTTTCTCTCTTTCTTTGTTTTCTCTCTTTTCTCTCTTTCTTTCTTTTCTCTCTTTCTTTCTTTTCTCTCTTTTCTCTCTGTCTTTCTTTTCTCTCTTTTCTCTCTTTCTCTCTTTCTTTCTTTTCTCTCTTTCTCTCTTTCTTTCTTTTCTCTCTTTTCTCTCTTTCTTTCTTTTCTCTCTTTTCTCTCTTTCTTTCTTTCTCTCTTTTTTCTTTCTCTTTCTTTTTGATCTAGAATGCTTTATCTATAATCATATAAAAAACATTTTTTTAAATAATTTCTGCTCACATTGCCTCTTGTTCAAATACAATGTTTATTATTTCGTAAGAATATTTAAATTAGGTGTTTTCCTAAAAGGAACTTAAAACATTTTGATAAACAGTCTCCTTCATGTATACAAATATGGCGGCTTCCTCTACAGTAAAAACAAAAAAAAAAACACTATTTCAAATGAGATGTCACATTATTCTCAGAAAATTTTTAGCTCAATGCACAACAAAAGAATAAATATTACTGGTGGGAAAAGAAATCATGTGCTAATAGCAAAATAAATAAATAACAATGAATGATTTTAAATTCCTGTTGGATGCCATATATAAAAATAGAGCCCATTTCTTTTCGGAAATAGCGCAATTAAATATTAAAGCATTTAATCATTTCACAACTCTACAAAATGTTTTTACAGTCAATAGTAGCAGACTAAAAAATACCAGCAATCTTTGTGCCCATTTTTAAAAAAAAAAGAAAAAAAAAGCAGTGTGTGGAAAGGAAGGTTATTCCCTTGACACCACTATTAATGTATACACTTCTGACTCTTGATGCAATATTAGAATTTTAGTAAAACCATAACATGAAAGTGGAATAATACATTTTCTTTATTCTTGAGAAATGACAACAAAGATGTTAAACACAATTTATTTATTTAATTGCTTATTTAAAAAAATAATTTTATATCGACATAATTGTAAAATGTTTTCTTAAGTGTATGAAAATGATACAAAAATTCTTGAACCTGCATTTATACAATTTTTGAACAATGTTTAACCTTTGTACCCGGAGGTGGTGGGGAGAAAAAAAAGTACAGTGTCAAAAGGACGTTTACACACACTTTTGACTCCCTCAGCCGTGTTTATTGTTTTAAAAAGCAATAATTAGAATTTTAGTCACTCAAATATGACAGTGGATTTATACATTTTCTTTATTTTTGAGAATTAACAACAAAGATATTAAACACTATTGGATTGAATAAAAAAAACCCAAAAAGAACTTGTTTCCATAGTTATTTATAAAATTTGTCTCTCACAGGGCAGACTGATGCCAAGAGGAGCATAGAGAAATGGCGAGTAACCTACCTAATGGAGTTGTGTAAATGGATGGCAGAACAGTGGGAGTGAGATGGAGAGTAAGGCAACGAATATTGCTCAGTGCCTCCAAAGGAGATGAAGTTGTGTAGAGCCATAATTGCTCATATCCTGTGACGGCACATAGTACACAGAAAATGATGATATCAAAATAGGAGCAATGTCACCTTGGTTATGCTCTTGAAGATGTCTTTTTTGTTGACCGTTTCTTTAAGAGATGAAACGACATGGTTTATTATAAATAGTGACGATGCATAAGCAACATGATTTATTCTAAATTCATTGTTAAATTTAATGAAAATTATCAGATGGAAAAGTGCATTTTTCATACAGTGTAATTCATATTGTTATTGATGAGTTAAAAAAAACTACTTTTCAAACTTGTGTCCTGTTTTATCGTTGAGCTATAGTTATAAAAGCAAAACATAAGGGTTGATTGATAAGGTCTCCAGATGCTATAAAACATGGGTAGCCATACCATAGATTTTGAGGCACATTTGGCTCTTTGACCTTTAACCTTTAATATGCAGCTCATGGAAATATGTTGGCTGAGCTTCTTTTTTCATTACAGTAAACAGTAAATAAAAAATAAAAAATTCAAGTATTATAATTATTTACTGGCTACAAATTGAAACCCCATTGAATTAAAACACAAGTTTAATATTAATGTGCATGTAACCAAAATGCATGGTGTAAATTTTGTTCATGTCTTGCAGGCTCTCAAACATCTGAACTTTATCGTATATGACCCCTGCATTAAGCAAATTTTGTCACTCCTGCCATAAAACAAGATCAGATAGAATAATGAAACTTATACAGTTTACACAAAATAAATTAATGAAACTGGTTTCACAATGAAGTCAATTTATTTCTCTTTAAAATTACAAGTTCATTTTATCTACTTTCTTGTTTACAGATTGCAACATCTATCAGACAGATGAAATTTAAATTTTTATTATTTCATTATTCCAAAATTTTAACACCTCAGCAGATAGCTATTAATGTCAACAACTGAGTGCAAATGGTTATTAATTAAACAAATTAGTAATTAATGTATAATATTATCCATAACTACATGTAGAAGAATGTCATTTTTGACAAAAAATTAAAAAAAATAACCATAAATACATAAAAAATGTCTATATTGTTAAATTCCTTTTTCCACAATATAGCTATTTGTGTTATGTTATAATGCTTATTACCTAAACAATAATAATACTGAATCATTTTTTTATTTTTATTTTTTTTTAAACAGTAAAGTATATTTAATCACATCTCCCTAATCACTGTTGCAATCAGTTCATCCATGAAGAAAGTTTCTGGTTTACTTTTTATCTAGTTGCATATAGCAACTTCAGTTTTGTCATTGGATGGAAAATATTGAACTTTCAATGCCTCTATCAATTTCACTGACAACCAAATGTCTTATGATGCAAAGATGGGTTGTACCAAGTGTAAATTCCGAACTTCTAATGTTTAGACTGTAGACTGCAATATGGACTTGTATTGTTGTAATGCAAAAATGTTCTTTCAAGCCTTATTCTGCAGGTGCATTATTTGAGGGCTTTCTAGGTTTGATTACTTTTATACACCTGTGAATTTTGATTGGCACACAAAACTTTTGGTGCCAAAACTTTGGCCACTGATAAGCACCTTTATATATAATTGAAATGGCGTACTCTTTGTTAATGAGAACTATTACTTAAAATGACACTAAGCATCTGTCTGTATTTCTGAGATGAGGTATTGTAACTATTTATACTATTTACATCGTTCAGACTGTTGTTCTCATCTTTATTGCTATAATTTAGGTCATGGAGGTAGATTGTTCTAATTCCATGTGCCATGCCTATGTTGGATATCTTAGTATCAGTTAATTGTCCAATTCACTTTCTGGATTACTCAACCAACGCTTTTATCTGCTGGTTCATGTGTCCTTGGGGACATCAGTGAGTGAATATTTGGAACTTATAAAGCTAATGTCTCAGTAACAATTTTTTTTTTTTACCAGAGCTCATATTACAATTTCTGTTATTGTTTTTTTGTTTTTTTCCAGCTCTCTGTATTACTGATTACCTTATTGTATTAATCTCTATGCTTGGTTGGCTTATGAGATTTTTGTGGCTGAAACGTATATGGCAATAAAGATGAAGACAACAGTATGTTTGAAAAAGGCTTTATATGCTCAAAAATACATGTGCACATTGATATTTCTTTCTATTGTTAGTAAAGTCAAGCAGGAGAGCTGACACCACCAACGTTCCTGAAAAAGTAAAATTTCTTAAGTTATTTTTTGAAAATTTTTACATTAAACATTCTTACAATTATTTTTTTTATTACTAGTTTTACTCCATCTTATTATTGTTGCTCTTTATCGCAAGACTCTGGCTCTATACATTCTTCATTTTATATAGATTCTATTACATATATTTTATTACAAAGAGAAAAGAAACTTGTGTTGGTTCTAATTTTACTCTGCAGACCCCCTATCAAGCACATTTTTTTAGCCACACTGTGCAACCCCAATCCTTGCTCTTTTCATCCCTCCACAGGTTGGGGGATGGTGACAGTGCAGTTTACTTTGGGTATCCCAGAGTTAGATAGATTAAATGTTGCATAATTAGCCACTACTCCCCTCCCCTCCCACCACTGTTATTTTTATCGTTGGAAACAAAATAAAAAAAAACATGGTGTAGTTAAACATTTGATTTTAAACATTTTCTTTAGTAGAAGAAAATGTAAAAAATGTGTGTGCTTCATTAAAGATAACTAATAAGGGATTTTTTTTTCCAAACATGGTCAGCACATTGTGGCAGTGTTCATAGTTAATGTTATTGAGTGTTGGCTTTTTCTTCCATTATTTTTTTATTTTTTATTTTATTTTATTTTATTTTTTTGCATGTGAATGAGGTTATGCTTTTATTTTCTACTAGTATGTTTTGGATGGTGTCTGGTAGGTTTTTGTGCATGTTTAAATGAATCTTATGAGTTTGGTTTGATCAGGAACACTGTTCCTTAAAGGGGCGTTTGAACTCTTAAATAATGTTGGTTCTTTGATGTTTTGATTTTGAAGGTGTGTTGTCTGTTTCATGCTAGATGCAATCGTCAGGCCACGAGTGCTGTTATTTTTCTCGGCTATTTATATATACAGGTCAGTGGTGCATTGTGAGTAGTATATTTGATATACCATATATATATATATATATATATATATATATGGTGTATCAAATATACTTTTACAAACTTTGGCGGCAGCTTCCTCTCACCAAAACAAGGGGTAAAATGTCCATATAAACATACGTCCATAGGCCAGCAACTCATAACAAATTTAAAAATGGCCTCCATTTGCTTCTACACATGCATGCATCTGTCAGATCATTGACTGGCGAAGCCTTTCAAATACTCTCACATGCTGTTGAATAGTTTTGCAGGCTCCCATCACATCTTGATGAAGTGTCTCTGCATTATTAATGTCTGCTGCATAAACCAATTGTTTTAAATTGTCCCACAGATAAAAATCAAAAGGATTGAGGTCAGGAGAACGTGCAGGCCATGGAACCAGTACTCTCCTACCTATCCATCTTTCATGACAGATATCAGCCAGTGCATCACGAACATTGTGACTAAAATGTGGTAGAACCTATCATGCAAGAATAACATGAGTCTTCATATTAGCAGGAGTACATCCTCTAGCAGGTCTGGAAGTATGTTCAAAATAGTCACTGTAAACAGTTCCTGTAAGACATTCTGTGAGAACATATGGACCTACCAGACAGTCACCTACAATTCCAGCCCACACATTAATCATAAACTGATGCTGGTATCTAGCCTGTATTGTATGATGGGGATTCTGAACTGCCTACAAATGTTGGGTGTGTAAATTTGTTATTCCATCTCTTCCAAATGTTGCCTCATCTGTAAACAAGACTGAAGAGACAAACAATAGATCAGCGGTTTGTGCAATAAACCATTGGCAAAAGTTCATCTCTAGTGAGTGATCAGAGGGCAAAAGACCTTGCGCACATTGCAAATGATACGGATACAGGAGCTGCTCTTGAAGTACCTGCTATGTGGTACTATGAGATGTACGACATGTCAGGGCCATTTGACGTGTGCTGATACCTGGATCATCTTCGACAGCCTGTACAATGTGTTCTTCGTGGTGAGGTCTATGACTCTGGCTGTTCATGATATGAATATCTTACCATTTTTAAACAGAACACTTGATTAACTCACTGCTACACATGTTAAATGCTGAAGACAGACCAGCCACAAATGTACATGAATGACAAATGTAACCTAGTCTATATTGCAACACTGCACCATCTAGCATAAACTTTCTTTAAATTTAACTCAAAAAGGAAAGATTTACAGACATATGTTTATATGGAATTTTGTCCTTGTTTTGGTGTGAGGAATCTGCCTCCGAGGTTTGTGAAAGTATTTTTGATACACTCTATATTGAATTCTAGTTGGTTACATTCACTTACATACAAATACTCTTGTGAAAAGCATGAATCTATCTCGTCTCCCCCAGCTATGGGTAAATCAGCAGGACATTCTGGGCACTATAGCCTTGGTTGGCAACAAATGTAGGAGAAGGAAAATCTGACTTCAAACAGCATAGAAATTGTTGGGTTCTGTCATGTTATCTTGCCCAAAAGGCATGACTGCTGCAGTACATGTGGTGCCCTATGACCCAATTTTATTTTTTATTTTTTTATTTTTTTAGGTCATCTCTTTCTAAGTTTTTTTATGCACAATAAAAAGTAGAAAATATACTTCTTGTGGCTACCCCAATTCTTGGTTTTAGATAGCTTACTTTGACAGTTGCAGCAAACTGACATTGTATATTTTTAAGTGGATTTGTCAGTTGATATAACCCATATGTGGCACATTAAATATTGCTTTGAGACAGCCACTGATGTTCAAGTAAAGTTTATTTTACTAGGCAACATCTTTTTTTTTTTTTTTTTTGAGACCATTCAGAATTCACCTTTTTTTTCTTTCTTGTTTTGCTCGATCCTTTTTTATTATAAACTAGCAGGTTTGTGAAACCTTGCAAGCAAATTAATTTCTACAACTTTCCAAACATGCTGAATTGGTTTTTGTCTGTGTCACAATATCTTACATAATTTATACTTCATTTTTACTGTTGGCATGCATATATATATATATATATATATATATATATATATATATATATATAGGAGGCACGGTGGAGTAATGGATAACGGCTTGGATTGAGTAATAGGAGAGCCGAGTTCAAATTCCAGTCGAATCCATTACATTCACTTACGTGCTAATTAATACCCTTGGGAAAGGTGTGAATCCTCTTCTTCTCCCTCCAACTATGGGTAAATAGCAGGACAGACTGGGTTCTATAGCCTTGGATGGCAACGGGTCTAGGAGAGGGACAACTCTGAATTCAAAACCTGCGGAGGGTCGTTTGGGGACCTTGTGGCATTCGCTGCACCAGGTCTCTGTATTCGTCCCTCCAAAAAGTGTGGATGGCCCTGCACAAAGCCTTCACCACTATAATCGAATCTCATGTGTCAGGCTTTTAGTTTCTGGGACTGATCTGCCTGACCATCATACGTCGAGTTCGACGGGAGAGTCCATCATATATATATATATATATATATATATATATATATATATATATATATATATATATATATATATATATATATATATGTCTTCAGTTTTATTGTGATTTTTACACAAAAAAAAAATGTCAAAAAAGTATACTGATGCTAAGAGGCTCGTTTAATTTCTGTATTTTTATTCTGCATTTAAATTAATCCAACAAAAGCAGAGCAAATTTATATTATTGATTTATTGATTTTGAACTGAACAATCTAGGAGAGATAATTATTGTTGGAGTTTATATGAGGATTGCTCCAAAAGTAATGTCTTGTTTTCTATAATGTTGGCCTATAATGTCAGGCGTTGATGATACAAAAGTTGGGATGGTTAAAGCTTTCTGCCAATAACCATCATTTTCTTTAAGATAGCAAATTGGCAAAATTAACATCTGACAGGAAAGTAAAGGGTGTTCCAATAACTTGGACCAATTTTAAATATGAATTAAGTTTAAGCGTCTAATGATTTTTTTTTTCTTTTTCTTTCAGATTTAACAACTTAAGTCTTTGGCTTTTTCAACCATGGAAAGATTAACAATCAATGTGTTAAAGTCATTGAAGCCTATTACAAAAATGGACGTTCAAATGGAAATGCATTTCATGCACTTTGCAATTTTTTTCTTTTTTGGTCAACATAATCAAGCAAGAGTGCAACTGGAAATGATGTAACATTGTTGTGGAGGGGTTCAATTTCTGCACATGATGACAAATAGAGGTGTCTTGATTTTCAGACACATTCTCCTGCACTGCAGCAATGTTTTCAGCTGAACGGTGTAAATGAGTACACAATGGTGTTTTCACATCTGCCACTGACCCAGTTTATTTGAATTTACGAATAATTTTTCCAATTGCACTCTTGAAACTTTAACACGTTGTTTGATTGTTAATCTTTCCATGGTTGAAATTACCGAAGACTTAAGTTGTTAAATCTGAAAGAAAAAGAAAAAAGTCATTAGACAGTTAAACTTAATTCACATTTAAAATCTGTCCATGTTATTGGAACACTTTACAAATAAAGCATAAATATTTTATTGAATACCAGTGACAGTAGCTTGTCAAGCAGTTATCGTGAAAGTATTTGTTGAAAAGACAGAGGGAAGTGACAGTACGTCAGTGAGAGAGCAACCACAAACGAGATGCCAGATCAGGGCCAATCACATTGCATATCTGTCATATAATAATTTTTCTCATTTTTGTTGTTGTTTAATTCAAATTTCTGTAATTTGTTTCTTTCTAATTTTGCAGCCAAAGCCTCTATGGAAGAACTTCAAATCCAACCACATCAGCTTAATGTTCATTCATATAAATCCCCTCACTTTTGCGATTTCTGTGGAGAGATGTTATTTGGACTTGTGAAACAAGGCTTGAAATGTGACGGTAAGTTGGCCATTTTAGGAATGTTTCTTATTTTTCTTCCTCAGATAACCTCTTGTTTTATGAAGGCTTGTTAACCTCTTGAATGCACTAAAAGAAGAAAAATATGACTTTTACACCCACCTCAACTGATATACGTTACACTATATGTGATAATTATTCAAATTTTGCCTTCAAGATGGAATGTACTATTTATGATACATTTTAAAGAGATGAATTCAAATATGGCGGTTAGAATTACTTATTGCCTATCGTTTCAAAATATATCAGTTTTTACATTTAGTTTCTTGCTTCCCTGTCAACCTCTGTGTGTTGTATCACTTAAGGATGTGGACAAACACGGCTCTCCACAATTTCCTTTCCTTTGTCACTCTTAATAAATTTTGTTTTTTTGTTATCTCTCCTAATCCCTGTTTTGCTAACCATTTTCACAATCTCATTAGATAAATTATTCACTGCATTCCTCTAGCCTACAAAATGTCAAATTCTCCAAGCCCTCTTTCCTCATTATGTGCCCTAGAAATTTCAACTATCTCTTTCTGGTGTCCTGGGTATGATGATGAACTACATCTGGCAGCAAGATTTGAGGAGCATGTTCAGTCCATGGTATTCTCAGCATCCTTCTGTAGACTCATATTTCTGTTGCCTCAAGTCTCTTCTTCATTTGTGAAGAGATTGTCCAACATTCATTGCCATATTGGATGACCAACATTACATAACAGTTTAGTATTCTTTTCTTTGTTTCTACCGAAATTTTCCAGTCAATTACAATCTTCAAAAATTTAAATGCAGTATTAATTATCATTTTCTGTCTTGTTGAATACGGCCCTCTTAGTGTTCTCTTTCTTTGGTACTCAGTACTCCTTGCATCTTAGTGACTTTTTTTCCTTCCTTGGAGCAAAATGATTAAAAAATTTGTATAGTGTGTATGGACGTACGGTATGGACTTTAATAAAAGCAACCAAAAATAAATTAGGGGGTTCATATACAAGGATGCTTCATGTTGGTTTAACTCTATCCTGAAGACAAAAAAAAAAGGTTTCAAAGAGACACGGGATCTGCTTCTGCTGAGAATACCATGGACAGAACACATGAACAATAAGGAAGTTTTAAAGAAAAGGGGAACTAGAAAGGTTCTCATACTTAGATCAGAAAGAAAAGGTTGAAATTTTTAGGGGACACAAATTGAGAGCCAAATTAAAAAAAAATGAGCGGGGGATATTTTTACAGAGATTATTTTCTTTCATGAAAATCATGAAAATTAGAAACTGTTTTATTTCAGTTCAAATTTTTTTTTTTTTTTTTTTTTTTTTTTTTTTTTGAGAACAATGGTTTCTCCAGATACAAGTTTTACTATTTGACCCATCGCTTTCAGGAGAAGATGGATTCATATTTTCTCTCTTTTTTTTTTTTTTTTTTTTTTTTTAAAGCATTCAATTCCAAGCAAGGTGGAAAACCACTAGCACGCAAGGGGTTACAGAGTTGAAGCAAGAGCAAAGAGGAGTGACAGAGGAATAGATGAAGAGAAGGTTAGGGGATAGATCATGGCATCTGGAGACATCGATTGACATTACATTTGAATTGTTAGAGATTATAGCTATCAGGAAAACAAGAAATGGGGAGGGAGTTCCACAGGCGAGAAGTGCAAGACATGAAGCTGTTGGAGTAGAAGAGACGGCTACATTTAACAGTTTCAACAGTGAAAGGGTGTGAGCAAGATGCCAGCCTAGTTGAATGCTTAAATTCATGAAGTCTGGGAACCAGCGAAAGCAGCTCATCAGAGCAGTTGAACAGATGTTAATACCTCGTTTCCTGTTTAGGAATGGGTTTCTGGTTCCTTTTAAAGTTTTCTCATTCTCTTTTACTCTCAGTAGCCCCTCGTGTCTTAGTGGCATTCTTGCCTTGCTTGGGGTGAATTGTTTCAAAAACAAAAAAGTATATTACTTAATTCCTGATCTTAGCTCTGAATCGGGCACAAGGCCACACGTTTCAATCACCTAAAGATGATACTAGATGACACTAGTTATGATTTCCTTGACTTTAATTCATAGGTAAAACCCAAGTCGATAAGATTTTTTTTTTCTTTGCTCAGTGAACTTTGATGACAATTTCTGGGTCAAAGAGTTATCATTATTTACATGTGGACTATTGTCCTCATCTTTGTTGTTATTATCACAGTGTGATCAGGTGTTTGTCAATCCAGATATCTTTCAGGGAATTTCAAACTGCGCCCTTGATTTAATGTAGATTTTTCTCATTCTGCTGACCCCGTCTAAGAATATCTTGTCTGCTTCTCATTTAATACTGCTTGTCCTGTTTCCGCTGTCCAATTTGACACTTGCCCATCCCAGTCCAGGGATTGAACTCATAATTTCTATGTCACCCAATTAATAAACCCTAGTTTTCATCCACTAAGCTATTATGGGACAATCTTGAGTGTAGGACATGGAACCTTAAACCTAATTTGGCTGCTGATGGGACTGCAGCTGCTGCTGATGGGACTGCAGCTGCTGCTGTTGCTTCCTTGGCATAACATATATGCCACATGCTCAAATGTCATGCGCTATTAAAGAACTTGAAAAAAAAAATGACTACAGATATTTGGAATAGTCTGTCTATATTTCTGAGATGAGGTTTTGTAACTATTTACACTATTTACATTGTTCGGAATGTTGTACTCATCTTTCTTATATTCATGATGTTTCAGCCGTTGTATGTTCCAGCCTTCTTCAGGTGACTGGAATTTCGAGCCAAACCCTTTATTTCATCCACCAGGGTAGATTTTTCTAGTTCCACGTGCCATGCCTCTTCCAGGTATTTCACTTATTTCCCTTTAGTAACTCAAACACATGGCCCACTGGATAGAAGCATCGGTTGAAGTAATCCAGTGAATTGACCCAAAGAGTTGCGAGTTCAATACCTGGCCACAGCAGAGGTGAACAAAAACTTGTAGAGTCTAGTTACTAAAGAGAATCCAGAAGAGGCATGCCACGTGGAACTAGAACACTCTACCTAGGTAGATGAAATAAAGGGTTTGGTTGGAAATTCCAATCACCTGAGGAAAGCGGAGTGTGCAATGGCTGAAATGTCGTAAATATGACAATAAAGATCAGGACAACAGTCTGAAGAACGTAAATATTTTGAAGAGCTATTGGAATAGTGGAAGATGCTTTCCAGAAAGCATTAAGGCATCAGAAAGTTGCATTAGAAACAAGTAAAGAGTGCCTGATCTAGACCTTTCCTCATGTATGGTAGTGAATGCTGGATAATTTCCTTATGTTTTAAAGAAATAGAATTGGAGAAACTCTGTCCTCCAGAAGGATGCTGAGAATGCCATAGACCAGTGGTTCTCAAACTTTGTTGCCCAATGCACCCTTTTTACTATATGTCAGAATGTCATCGCCCTTCCAAGATTGTCCAACTCAAAAAGTGCATTCCAAATAATATACATGTGTTATTGAAAATCTATATTTGTTTTACCATATTGAATACTTGTACAGCAATTTGTTTTAATTCCAAACTAATTAAATAAATAAATAAAACTGAATAAACAAAGTTCAATAGAATGCCAGGGTATTGGAATTCAATAAACAAAATTCTTTAAATAAAAACGAGAAAAAGTTAAAAAAAAAAAAAAAAAAAAAAGCTCCCTCCTGAAACATTACCCCAACTCCCAGTGATGGGGTGCCATAACCTCTTCCTCCAGAGAGCGGGTGATAGGTGATTCCAGTGATGGGGTAGGAACCCATTGAGAAGCCCTGCCATAAACCAAACACATGAACAGTAAAGAAAATGGGAACTAGAAAGGTACCCACACTTAAATGCATAAAATCAGAAAGAAAATATGAAATTTCTATGGGATCCAAGTTTCAAGCCAAATTGGGGGGGGAAAAAAAAGTGATGGTGGGGGATATTTCTTGTAAAGACCATTTTCTTTTATATAGGCAAAAGTGTAAAATTGACATTTTAAATATATAAAGTGTAACCCGGATATAAGAGAGTTATCGGGACTGGCGAAGAAGTCTCTTATATCCGGGTTTGGTCTATTATATATACATTAACACAGGCTCTAATTTGGGACCAGAGAAAATCTCTCTTATATCCGGGTTTGGTCTATTATATATACATTAACACAGGCTCTAATTTGGGACCAGAGAAAATCTCTCTTATATCCGGGTCTCTTATATCCGGGTTACACTGTACCTTACTTCATTCCCGATCTTAACTCGGCCACATGTGTTGAGCCCCAGAGAAGACCTCATTCATGATGCCAGTTATGCTTTCCTTGATCATTAATTCATGGTAAGGCCCTGATGGATCTTTAATGAACTTAGTTTAGTCTGGCACAAGGCCAAGCTTTAGTGGACAACAGGCAAAAATTGAACATAGTCCGCAGTAGTAACAGTCTGTCAGATTAGCTTGATAACAATTGCTCCACAGAAATTCACACTATTTCATCATCTGTGTACTGTGTCCCTTCAGGATGTGGACAATCATGGCTCTGCACAGCTTCCTATCCTTTGTTGTTCTAAGTAAAGTCTGTCTCCTTACTACCCCCCTCCAGTCACTGTTCTGCCATTCATTTACACAAGCTTCTTAGACAGGATTACTCACTGTTTTCCCCCTCTAGCCTTCTTTCCTTTACTATGACCTATGAGTGTCAAATTCTCCAAGTCCACTTTCCTTATTGTGTCTCCTAGAAATTTCATCTCTCTCTTTCTGATTCTAAATATAATTGTCCATTTGTCTTCCATTTTCTTTAAAACTTTCTCATTACATTACATGGTATTCTCAGCATCCTTCTGTAGAACCACATCTCTCTTGCATCAAGTCTCTGTTGAGATTGTCTAGCATTCAGTCATATAGGAAGATTGATATTGCATAGCAATTCAGCACTCTTTTCTTCGTTTCTAATGAAATATTCCTGTTAATACTTTGCTTAGCTTTCAGAAAGCATTTTATTCTATTCCAACACATTCAGATTTCCCTGTTGCTTTTACACTTTCCAAGGATCTAAATTTTCAAATGTTGGTGTACAAGGTAACCTTTTAACCTTAAAAAATCCCCAAAATAGGGGTCTGTTTTATACACCAGTTATAATATGTGAACCTTAAATCCTGTAGTCTATGGTAACTTGTCAGTATGAGAGATTTTTGATGGTATGTTAACCCTTACCTTAGTAACTATGAACACAAATATTTTCTAGTAAAACAACTTGCATTATTATAATAAAGTAACAAATATAGAGTCATAAAAGTACTCTTACCTTATTTAATGTTGTATGATTGTAAAGCAACAATAAAACATTTGTCAAGAGAGAAATCCAAAACCATGATCACACACAATAGACAAAGCAACTGCTAGAATTGGGTGTGTTCAAAGAGCTTCGCCAGACAGAGCATTCAAGGAAAAAGGTGTTTATAGTTACAATTCAAGGAATAGACTAGTAATAGTTTAGCCTACCGAAAACACAGAACCCACTCATGACGTGTTGTAGATTGTTGTAGTTAATTGACAATATCTCACTTCCTTTTTTCAATGATGTTGAACAAAAACACATTAAGATGTGTGTCTCAACAAGCTATTTAATGATTGCATTTGAGAACATTGGAAATAGCAGATGGTTAGCGGGGGAAAAGTCATTCAGGCTACCGTAATAGCCTACCGAAAACGCAGAACCCACTCATGAGGTATTGTAGATTTGTAGTAGTTAATTGACAATATCTCTCCATCATTTTTTCACTAGAATTTGAGTAAAAATAAGTATATACTTACTGAATTTATTTAATTTTAAAATATGATTTGGGGAGGGGCTGTCTTGTAGGGGCGAATATAGCCTGAAACCTACATTTTAACTTGAAAATTTGGGGGGTTGTCTTATACATTCAGTCACTTTGTATGCCAGCACATATGGTACTTGCTTCATTTCGGCATTTCCAATTTTTTTAAACCTCGATATTTTTTCCAGGTTGCGGTCTCAACTTTCACAAAAGATGTGCCTACAAGATACCAAACAACTGTTCACTAGAAAAACACAGGCGGCCTTCATCTGGAAGCATCAGGTCAGACACACCAACGGACACCCAGGTAAGGACTTCTTTTTTGACACATCTCTGTGCTATCCATTTACACACTGGTTAAAAAACAAGCTTACTGACACATCATGTTGAAAACGCCAGTTTTCATATGATTACTGAAGTAATGCTGAACATGGTCAGTACTGAGATGGGGGATCACTGAAATTAAGCAACATTGAACTTAGCCTGTAGGTAGATGGGTGACTGCTTGGAAATATCAGATGCTGGAAGCAGAAAGAGGTTTTGTCTCCCACTGAAACTTACGGATACATCACATTGAAACCCAATCACCAATGAGCCTGAGCGACCACTAGGGAATACCAGATGTAAGCTTGGATGTGCGGGTGGTGTAATGGATAATTGCAAATTGAAGAGCCAAGTTCCAATTCTCTTCGCATTCATTATATTGGCTTATGCGCAAATACCCTGGGGAATGTTGGGAATCCACTTCTTCCACCAGGTATGGTTTAATTAGTAAAAATCATTATCTCAAAAAAAATTCTTAGAATCTCAAAATATTGTCTGCCTTTAAATAACCTGCAAAGGGTTGATAGTCTGTAAAGAAAAAAAAAATACCAAATGAAGTTGACTTGGCTGGGCCTCTAGGCACATATAAATGCTAGAAATTTAAAGTTTATTGTTCTCATCTCTTCAGCATTTCTCACGATATATAACTATAACTGATGTTTGTTATATTTTGTTCCCTCCCCTACATATGATTACATTAGTAAAAACATTTAGTCTGAAGAAGTCCTTTTGAAGGACAAAAACTGTCACATAGGAGTTTTTTTTGTTTTTTTAGTTTGTCATTCTAATTGAATGACAAACTAGAAAAAAAACCTCCCACCATAAAACTAAATGAAGAAACCCTGAAATTTCTTTATTAGGTTTCTATTCTGTGGGTCACTCTATTCCTCCACCCTCTGGGGAGAAAAAAGAAAAGTTTTTACAACACTGGTCGATACCATACAGTTATCATATTTTAAATTTTGCTAGGCGAGTGCTGTAAAATGTACATGGGACACTTTCATGTTTTCTCACTTGTCAAGCTTATGGTTAAATCAGGCTAAAACACATCAGTTCTTGTTTAAACACCAAAGTTAAGCACTATTAAACCAGGTCTGTACTTAGATGGGGAGGCACTTGGGGACACTAGGTACCATAAGTAACCTCCTACAATCCAAAAATGTTTTGGCTTTAAATAACCTACAAAGGGTTGATAAGCCATAAAAAACAATCAATCTTATGATTTTTATGAAAAAGAAAATAGTGAGTCACAAATATATTTCCATGTGCAGGATAATTAAATAGTTTTGGTCCCTCAAGAGATTTTAATTTAAGAAATGATTGATCATGATAAAGGTTGACTGTCAACAGTTTATTGCTACGACAGTTGAGGGCGGGTAAATTGCTTATCAGTGGGGGTTCCAAGCTGCTAGTTTAAAACATAAGTATCGATCATACTTTCTGTCTGAATATTTGCACTATTTACATTTAATCTATTGTCCTCATCTTTATTGTTATCCCCACATCGTTTCAGCCATTGTGCCCTGCAGCCTTCATCAGGGGTATATTCATCTGGGCAAACTACAGGGAATTTTGAACTGAATTCTTTTATTTAATCTATGAGTGGGTGGTTGGGGGTTTGTGGACTCTTCTCGTTTCATGTCCGCTTGACTAGATATCCATAGACCTGAGCAGTGTGACAAGAACAGTCTAACCCCTATCAATTAAATAAAAGGTTCAGTTCAGAATTCCTTGTAGGTTACTCGGAACAAAGTACACGTGAGGAAGGCCAGAGGGCACAATGGCCAAAATGTTGTGACAACAACAAAGATGAGGACAATAGTCCAAATGTAAATAGTGTAAATTACTGATTATAGTCTTAAGTTGTTCTTAGTTGGTTGCTTCGTCTCCATAGCAAAATGAGAGAGGTATTGGTTATGTGCTCCTCGATTCCAAAAGATATGGGTTATGTTCAAAATAAAAAAAGAAAAAAATGAATGAACCAGCCTGAAACTAATATTCAGAAATACTGATATATTTAGAAGCATTAAAGTATAATTTTATCTATTATATTCCTAAGAGTAGGTTTAATCCAAAGGTTTAATGTCTACAGACAACTTGATCTCATGGTTTGATCAAAGAGCTTGATGAAAGAAATCCTAATCGAAAATGAATAATGGCTGACAATGCTTCATCTAATAATAATAAAATTCAAGATAATATTACTACTAATACTACTAATGTAATAAAAAGCAAGTGAAATTAAGATGAAAGAAATCCTAGTCAAAAAGGAATAATGGCTGACAATGCTTCATCTAATAATAATAAAATTCAAGATAATATTACTATTAATATTACTAATGTAATAAACAGCAAGTGAAATTAAGATGAAAAAATCCTAGTCACAAATGAATAATGGCTGACAATGCTTCATTTAATGATAAAATTCAAGATAATATGCTACCTGTGCACACACACACACACACATATATATATATATATATATATATATATATATATATATAATGTGTGTGTGTGTGTGTGCAGCTTATATTGTATATCATAAAAAAACAATTTATACAGAGAATTAAATAGCAATGTTAATGTGATTAATGTTGAAATCACTTCACTAACAGGACTTAATGACACATTAACTTACTATCAATTCCTTGAATAAGATCCTTATATTCAAGTTGTCTTCCATCTGACAACAACTCTAATATAAGGATCTTATTCAAGGAAATGATAGTAAGTTGATGCCTCATTAAGTCTTCTTAGTGAAGTGATTTCGACATTAATCACATTAACATTGCTATTTAATTGTTTGTATAAATTGTTTCTTATATATATATATATATATATATATATATATATATATATATATGATTACTAAGTTATAGTTTTTAGGTGTATACAGGAAATAATTTCTAAATGTAAGTTAAAAATAACTTCTACATACAAAGTAATATTAATAATAATGGATTCAGTCTTTCAATGTGTTCATGAAATAAACTTTGGAATGAACGTCTGTTAAAAAACCTTATAATTCTGCTTGTTCTTTTATTTCTCAGTTTGTAAGTTAACACCTGAATTATGTCCTGTAATAACTTGCTTGACCCCTGTCCACAAATTATTGGTATAGCAGAAGTGGACAGTAAATTTCAAATCCAATTTTTTAACTTCCAGCAAGCCTCCTGTCTTTCTAGAAAGAAAGAAGAAAAAGAAAGGGAAGATAGAGGGAGTAATGCCTGTGTGCATTTAATCTTTGCTTCAGTGAAATGCTATAACAATATGAAATATGCCAGACTGAAATCATTGGTTACAGTAATAAAAATGAGCAAATTCTATGGAATTTCAATAGGTCTCATTCTGCATGATCAAAGAAAATGGAAGTCATAAAAACCTCTTTGAAAAAATGCTGAAGCATTATAACACAGTTTTTGCTCACTTGCTATTTTAAATAAATATTTTATAAGACTTCATTGTAAAAAATAAAATACTGCACAATCTCCTCTGGTTCTGCTTGTAAAAATACTTTTGTTACACCAAATTTATAATAATAAGAACAATATAGAGGAGTCATTGTCTTTAGATGTGGACATAAAATAAGCTTTGGAGTAAAGGTCTGTAAAAAAGGAAAATACTTTTGATACAACCTAATATATAATAATAATATTAATAAATATAGTAGAGTCATTGTCTTTAGATGTGGATAGGAAATAAGCTTTGGAGTAAAGGTCTGTAAAAAAGGAAAATACTTTTGATACAACCTAATATATAATAATAATATTAATAAATATAGTAGAGTCATTGTCTTTAGATGTGGACAGGAAATAAGCTTTGGAGTAAAGGTCTGTAAAAAAGGAAAATACTTTTGATACAACCTAATATATAATAATAATATTAATAAATATAGTAGAGTCATTGTCTTTAGATGTGGACAGGAAATAAGCTTTGGAGTAAAGGTCTGTAAAAAAGGAAAATACTTTTGATACAACCTAATATATAATAATAATATTAATAAATATAGTGGATTCATTGTCTTTAGATGTGGACATGAAATAAGCTTTGGAGTAAAGGTCTGTAAAAAAGGAAAATACTTTTGATACAACCTAATATATAATAATAATGATAATATTAATAAATATGGTGGAGTGATTGTCTTTAGATGTGGACATGAAATAAGCTTTGGAGTAAAGGTCTGTAAAAAAGATGCCAAATACTTTTGATTTGAATACAACTAATATTTAAAGAAAATTTAAGAAAAAGAAAAGTTTTAGTAAGAGCCTCGCAAACAGTGAGCAATGCTGAAGATATTGTTAGCTTGAGATTGTGCTAAAACATTAAGAAAAAAAATCTTCAATTTAGCTATTGTGTTCATAACTTGTGTTTCTTACAATTAAAAACAACATATGTCAAGATAATTATCTGTGTAATGTCAAACACTTTCCTTACTTGATATGGATATAATGGCAAGGAGTTAAATCCATTTATTTAGAATTGGCTAAAAAAAAAAATATATGTTTTCTCTGAACAGAATCTAGCTTTCAGCCATATCATGTTAAAACAATGGTTCCCATGATCACCAAAGCAACATTGAACCTGGTCAGTACCTAGATGGGTGACCACCTGCAAATAATGGCTTGGAATTGTTAATTGGTGAGCCACATTTCAATTCCAGTTGGGTTTGTGATATTCACACAAATACCTCTGGGGGAAAAATATGAATCCACCTCTTCTCTCTCCCCAGCTATGGATTAATTAGTAAGATTGGTATCACTAAATCATTATCTCAAAAGAAATTCTTACAATCTCAAAATATTTTCTGTCTTTAAATAACCTGCAAAAGGCTGATAAGCTATAAAAAAACCATCAATATGAATGGAATCAGTTTAGAAAGAATAAATATGGAGTTGTCTGTCTCCATGTTATCCTTGTCTCATTTCTTTTATCCTGAATCTTATTTGTTGAATATGGATTTCGAATCAGGCAAACTTACTGTGGGCAATCTAGTGCCAATTTGGATTATTAATGATTGTCTTCAAGAATCGTAGAACATTTTGCAATTTATATTGGTCACTTTACATGTGCTACTGGTACAATGTAACCCAGTATCTCCCACCATATGGTTGTGTTGTCAACGACAGGATAAGTTCTCCCCACCACCAGGCTTTTCCAGTCCGGTGGGTGAAGTGAATTGTGATGGAGTAGCCGTGGTTAAATGCAAAATAAGTAACAGAACCTTCTGACAGACAGAATTGACAAAGTTCGCAATAAGCAATGACAAGAAAAAGAAAAGAACAGGGCAAAGAAATAATAGAAAACAACTCAAACAATACATGCAAGGCAAATCAACAGTAATATCGCAAAAAGTTCACAAACTAAAAATTGTGGTTGACAAAAAAGAGCAAGTTTGGACAAGCGAATGCAGTGTTCTGACGTCAAGGCAAGACAGACTTGGACCGAGTCAAATGAAACCATGAAGTGGCCTATTTTATTGGCTAGGAAAAAGTCCCAGCATGCATTTGTGTGTTTCTACCCTATAAAAAGGGGAGGAGCAAGTGTTTTTCAGTCATTCTAGCATAGATTGGAATCTACATAAATGAAACAATCAACCAGAATTTCAACTCTGATTAACAATTTACAAAGAAGCATGAATTTGTCTGTCACCACATCTGTTTTAACCTAGGGTAGGTTACCATATAGAATAATCAAACAAAGGTTGGTAACGAACAATAATACTTAGAGCACAAACAACATATTTTTTTTTTAACATACAACGTGTATTAACACGTGCGATAACCTGTCTTCATCTGCCGCCAACCAAGCGTGATATCACGGTTTCGGTGGCTATGGCGGGACCGCCACCCCTGGCGCCACCAGCAGCATTTGCCATCAGGCAGGGTATGAAGATAAGCTAATTCATCGTTCCTATTTGTAAATTCTTGTAATGAAATAAAAAAAAACGATTGTTCCTCGTTGCAGCTTCTATCCGTAATGAAAGTTCCTAAACGGCTTTGCTGTTATTGACGTGCTCGTAAAAATCGTTATAGACGACCACGCAAATATTTTACTCGCGCATATTAGGTCGTGATGTTGCGCGCGTTTTACTTGCTTCATATATAAGATTCGCCAGTGGCACGTAGAAGTAATAGTCAACTGCTAGAAGTAAGTCAAGTGAATTCCACAATGAATCTCCCACTGCAGACCAACATACAGTATTTACTACTGTATTTATGTAAATGGGAACATGACCATTATTGTCCATAGGTATGCTACAATAACGTCATTGTCTAATTTCTTTTATCCTGAATCTCGTTTGTTGAATTCTAATTTTGGATAAAGTGCTTAACTGCGGATAATCCAATATAGATGTTGGTTAAGAATTGTTTTGCAGAATCTGAAGAAATTCTGCCATAACCATTTTAATTTTTTTAGTTTGTGGGTTGGGTTGGTTGATTTTATGACATAGTATCTCTTGTCAAAATGAGCCTGATTTACTTTATTTACATGCAGACTATTGTCCTCATCTTTGTTATGACAACGTTTTTGCTGTAGTGCCCTCTTGTGTTCATCAGGAGCTTGTTGATACAGGTAACCTTCAGGAAATTTCAAACTGAACCTTTTATTTAATCTACAGAGGAGATTATTCTCACTCCACCCTGTCTAGAGTTATCTCCTCTTGTTCTTATTTAGTATTGCTCGGTTATTGATCACCGCTTCCACTGGGTCTAATGAATTTAAGCAGTGGTTTATTAATTTGGTGAGATAGTAACTGTGAGTTCAATCCCCATGCCAGGCTGTTTAGAAATAAGGTGAGTAATAATTGAGAAGTATTAAATAAAAACTAGATGAGATATCTCCAGACATGGGAAGCAGGACAAGAACAATGTAACGCCATAGATTACAGAAAGGCTTCAGCATTGTAATGATAAAAGTAAAGGTGGAAACACCAGTTTGAATGTAAATAATGATCTGCAATCCCAGAAATTCAGACCAAAAATCCATCTTGATTCAAGGATAGGTAAATATTGGTTGTTTATCTTTTGAATCTATAAAGATTTGGTTTCAGGATACATAAATATTGGTTATTAATATTTGAGTCTGTAAGAATTTACTTAGTCCCTTTTTAGGAGTAGGAGGATTATCTCTCTCCTGGGGATGCAGTCAGCAGAATTTAAACCCTACCAACATGTTTGTCAAGTTTGAGAACAGCAAAAATAATTAAATAATGAAAGTAATTAAGATGAAAGAAATCCTAGTCAAAAATGAATAATGGCTGACAATGCTTCATCTAATAATAATAAAATTCAAGATAATATTACTACTAATACTAATAATGTAATAAAAAGCAAGTGAAATTAAGATGAAAGAAATCCTAGTCAAAAATGAATAATGGCTGACAATGCTTCATCTAAAAATAATAAAATTCAAGATAATATTACTACTAATACTACTAATGTAATAAAAAGCAAGTGAAATTAAGATGAAAGAAATCCTAGACAAAAATGAATAATAGCTGACAAGGCTTCATCAGATAGTAAATTAAAGATAAACTTTGCTACTTTGTATCTCAATTCAGTTTGTTGCTCTTCTGCATGTAGAAATTCAGTTTGGCTCTGGCATTGATTTTTGAAAACCTCAACTGTTTTTTTTTTTTAAGTCTTGTCTCTTTATGCAAGAGATGATTATGGCTCTTATTGGACTACTCTTTTTATTATCTGAATTGCCAAGCATTCTTTGGAAATCTAGTGATGTGGTTTCCTGTTGCCTTCTCCAAGGTCTGGAATTGTCCCTCATGACTGCAAGAACTCAGTCTGCCCTGCCATTTAACTAGTAGTATTTCATTAAAAACAGAGAAATTTGTGCCAAATACCAGTCCTCCTATATGACAGTGAATCCTGGGCAACCTCCTCACACAAAAAAAATTTGAGGCAAGAGAGATGCGGTTCTATAGAAGGATGCTGAGAATACCATGGACCTAACCTGTGATTAATGAGGAATAGACACAAAAATGGTGCTTACACTTAGAATCAAAAAGAGACATTTGAAATTTCTTGAACATGAGGAAAGAAGGCTTGAAGAATTTGACATTTACAGGACAGGAAAGACGGATAAAGGTAAACAGGGAGTAATCTATCTAATGAGCTTGGAAGGGACTGGGATTGATAGTGAAAAGACAAACCTTATTAAGAGCTACAAAGGATAGGAAGTTGAGGAGAGCCATGATTGCTTGTGTAAATGGATGACAGAACAGGGATTGGGATAGATAATAAAAAGACTTAGATCTTTTTTTTTTTTTTTTTAAATATAGTAAGATTCATTCTGTACAAGGCTTGGGACCACTTGGGGTGGAGGGTTTTAATAAGGGGTAATTTTTATAAATAGGAGGGGAAGATAAGTTGACTCAAGACTTGAACAGGTTAAGATTGTAGTGATCGTAGAAACATCATTTTGGGAGTTTGTTCCATAGAGTAGTGGTTTGCAGGAAGAAGCTGTTTGAGTGGAACTTACTTTTTGCCAAGAGAATATGGAGGGAATGTGGGTGGTTTGCTACCATATAAAATGGCTTGGGTATTTGGCAAAAAAAAAAAAAAATGAAAAAAATCTAATCTGTAATAGGGAAAGTTTTTTTTCTTCTTTTTTTTATCTAAGTATTTTGAAACACTTAATACCACTTCTCCTTGACAAACTTTTATCAGTTTGACACACTTAACTCTCTCCCTTCTTAATACTGACATGTCAAGTACTCCTCATTGCTTTAACACTACACTCAATTTATACAGACCTAACTACTTGTTATAGCAAATAATTCGTTTAACTCTATCAAAGTTTAAGTATTGGGTGATAATGACATTGCACAGAAATTTTTTTTTCATCACAATAAAGCTATAAAAGACGTAGTGGGAGGTGTGACAATGAAATCTGGCATGGCTGATCATGTATGATGGGAAAGGGGTAGTCATCAGCCGCTGTGGAATGAAGTGAAAATACTGGACAAAGAACATTGGAGAGTTAGACATCTGAAAGAATAATGCATATGCTAGGTTATGCTAAGCTATGAGGACATACTTAATAGGTCTAGCATAGAATTAAATACAATACACAAGCTGCTAATAAAGAAAGACAAATGACAGCAAGTTTTCCACTGCAGCAGCAGTCAAAAACCAGGTTAAGTTTAATGCTCTAAGTTTACTACAGCAAATTCCCCTATGGGGAAAATGGCCTAGTGGATAAAAGCATTTGTTTGTGAATTTGGTAACATAGTGGTTGTGAGTTCAATCCCTAGGTCGGGCAGTGTGTACTTGCACTCAGTGAAAATGGATTTTACTAAATAAAAATAAGAACTGGGTGATATCCTTATACATGAGCAGTGGAACAAGAACAGTCTTCATCTGTAGATTAAATAAAGGGTTCAGTTCAGAATTTCTTTGTAGGTTACTCTGAGGAAGGCCAGTGAGCACAATGTCTGAATCATAATAACAATAGCAAAGATGAGGACAATTGTCCAAATATAAATAGTGCAAATAATTAGAATAAAGCCATTTAAGTTTAAGCTAACATGGAGCAATAGTTGGCTGATTTTCTATATTTAGCCTTGTTGGGTTATGACAAATCTTTGTATGGAGTGCCCAATGAGGATTGAAGTAACCTGTCTAGCCTCACTAACCATTATGCCATGCTGAGGCACCCTCCTGTTATTAGGCCCCCCCCCCCCCGCATATTTATATTTATAAAAAGAATTTGCTTTCATAAAGTCCATCAGTTGGTGAAACAAACTGGCTGAGATAAGTTTTCCTCTTGTCTTTATTCACACACGCATACAAGGGACCTCTACAAAAAAATGCACGGTACCTATGATCTAAAATGAATTTTAAAAAACTAAAAATTTGTCTTGAAGCTTTTATTTTCAAGCTTATAGATAAAATTTAATATTTCTAATAATCAAAATACTTTGCTATATTTCAGAAAATAATTTAAATTGACAGGAAGGAATTTTTTTTCTTAGTAATCTTTCATTGCAATGTAATTTTCTGTATCTGTCTATGTTTCTGAGATGAGGTATTATGTACACTATTTACATTATTCAGACTATTGTCCCCATCTTTGTCACCATATTTATTACAACATTTCGGCTGTTGTACACTCCAGCCTTCTTCAGGTGGTTGGAACGTCGAACTGAAGCCTTTATTTCGCTCACTGGAGTAGACTGTTCTAGTTCCAAGTGCTATGTTTAATGGATGTCAGTTATCAGTTATCTCCTGTTAATTCCCCTCTCCATGTTCTCCATTGCCTTAACCAGGTATTGAACTCACACTCTTTGGGTCCTGTCCTCAAGGACACATGGCATAGTGGATAAAGGCGTTGGTTAGATCCAGTGACAGGACCCAAAGAGTGTGAGTTCAATACCTGGTTAAGGTAGTGAAGAACTTGGAGAGGGTTCAGTTCGACATTCCAACCAACTGAAGAAGGCCGGAGCATACAAAGGCCGAAACGTAACAAATATGGCGACAAAGATGAGGACAATAGTTCAAATAATGTAAATAGTGTAATTTTCTGTGTTAGAAAATCTTCCAAAAATAAAATATACTTTTCTGAATCTTTGTTAGAGGAATATTAGCTGATTTGAAGTATAATTAATTAGTTTTGAAACAAATTATTTTAAGTTTAAAATATTACAGAAATGCATTTCTTAACCCAACAGTAGCTGAGTTGTCATGTTGACAGCCAGTAAATGGTGTTGTGATTTGACTTAAAAAAAAAAAAAAAATATTTACTAAAATTCTCTGAGTCTTGCTTTTAACTAATATAAATATGAAGAGGCTAAAAATTTTAATGTCTCAAAATTTCATAAAATTAAATGAGGGTAACAGATGATGTAAAAAAAAAAAAAAAAAAAAAAATAATAATAATTCATTTGTGATAAATCTTGGAAATTTCATTAAAATCAGACAATTATTTTTATTTTTTATTTTTTTCAAGAATTTCCAAAACAATGTATTTTTAATACAAATATAGATGCTAAAAATCCCTATAATAATCTTTGACCCACCCACTGATGCAAGAAAAACAAGATTTTTAACCAAAATTTCAGACATGCTAGAAATGATTAAAATTTTAATAAAATTATCAAAAAATACTTTGGTCTTCTTAATAATAACAAACATTTAGACAATAAAACTTTGTTTTTATCAAGTTTGAGGCCTTTTTTCCATCATAGTATGCTCTCTTTTTTTGGAAAATATTTGACTGTACCTACATATATACATGTATGGGTACTGAAGATGTCTAAATGGTTTTTCAATGGTATTTCTCTTCTTTGCCTTGGTATTCTGGGTTACATATTCTAACGGCTCTGACATAGAATTCTAGGACTTGTCCTGATTTTATTTTTTGAATGGTTGAAATAGAAATTAATTAGATCCTTTTTGTTAATGGGTTTGCTGTAAACTCTAAAATCAAATTTGTTATTGTTATGTATTAATAAGATGTTGAGGGAAGACAAAGATTTGTCTGTTTCAAATTCATGCATTAATATTGATGGTAAGTCCAACATTATTAAGTTTCTTTATTATGCCAGTAGATATTTATTATGAGGATATGCTAAAACAATGTCATCTATGTGTCTTAGGTAAGTGGCGTTTTTAGGTCACTCAACACTTCATTAGAAAATGATCACATCTGGCCTTATTTAAACATATCATGCCTAAAAACTAGTGTTCAATAACAGAGATAGTGTATGTAAATACCAAATTGGACATTGAAGTCAACACCAATAGACATTAATTTGTTTAATAAAAAATTGGAATGCTTACTCAAACACATGTTACTTTAATTTTTATGGTAACTGAAAAGTCTTGTGAAAATTTCATGGCTTTCAGATTTGAATTTGCTGATGTATCTTAATTCTTCAGTTAATGATTGAATAAGATCATGGCTAGTTCTATGGTGATAAAAAACCTGTTGAACTTAACGACTTTAACAAAGTATTGTAATAATAATCATAAATATGAATGTTGGTCATTATTTTAAGAAGTAAGGGGATACAAATGAGAGGATCTGAAATTGACAGGTTTTTTTCCATTTCAATGAAGCAGTTGTTAAACATGTATATCTTCCCTTTCTTTGTTTTTATTCATTTTCTCGCTGAAACCAAGTAGTGTATATCTTTTGTTTTTCTAATCAATCAAAATGGAATAGTCCATTATTCATGAGGTATTGACAGGAGATGTTAAACACTTCTATCTTCCCTTCTTTCTTTCTTGCGTTCTTTTTTCTTTCTTTCTTTTTCTCACTGAAACTAAGTAGTGTCGTTCCCTCTCTTTTCACCCAATCAAAACGGAATAGTCCATTATTCATGAGGTATCGACAGGAGATGTTAAACACTTCTATCTTCCCTTTTTCTAACCAAATCCCTGGTGTCTGAAAAATAGCGTTTTATTGTGGTTTCAATGCATCTCAGTCACCAAGATGCATTACATTAATGTTATATTTTCTGTTTGAATAGAAAATTATTTGGATTTGTAGATTTTTTTAGTTGCTGTACACATCATTTTTTTTTTTTTTTGTCCCTGATTTTCACTCTGATGAGAGGACCAATAAACTGGTTTAATTGTTTGTAATTGTTATATTTTACTATTACCAATTTATGGTAATAATATATATTTTTTGTTACTTTTTGTTTTTGTTATGAATGTGCTTTTAATGTTTTGCTTTTATTGTTGTAATAACATTTTGTACTCCTGTGAAAATATCTTAACCTTTAGCACTCTGCACTATTAATATTACTTTCCTTCTTTCTGCATTCTTTTTCAAGGCCTCTCAATTGCTATAACCTTATTGTTAATTTCACTCAAAGGTGTTTTCTGTTGCCATAGCAAAATATGAGAAGACATCGATGAAATTCAAACAAATTAACGTTCAGGACTCACTCACCTCCAGTAACAGGATAAACTTTTTGAACAGCAAATGAAGTCACAGATGGAGTGATAAAGGTTAATATTATAATATATGCATTATAGTATATGATCTACCTCCACACTCACCTGATTTTTCTTTCTAATAAAGAAAAACATGTGCTTTGTACTTGATGACCTGTCAGTGTCAATAGATATTGATATGGGTCATGTGGTTCATAACCAATAAAAACAATGGGAGGGAGATTTCTTAAGTATTTTCACGTCCACTTGTGATTGTGTAATTTTTTTTTTTTTTTTTAATTCATGAAAATTTTCATTGCAGAACATTTTGGCATTTTAAAAACCATTCTTAAGTGTGGAGAAATCTTATCAAACTTGAAAATCTATTTTGAGATGTCTTCTTATATTTTGCATATATTTAAATGGATTTCAATCTACTTACGCAAACAAAAGAAATTACTTTCTTTTCTCAAACTGTCATTTTTCTTCAAGCCACTAAATAGATAAATTTTATTGTACAATGAATCTTTTCATACAAAATACAGAAATTCAGTTTCAAATGAATGATTGTCTAATTAATCGAATGAGACAAAATTAATGGATATTAATGCCTTGAAGAAATTTTTCATATAAGAAAAATATATGGGGCATTTAATCCTTCAGAACTTCATTGGACTAAGTTTATGTTGGTAGGGCTACACATGTGCACAACAGGGGCAGTGGAAATTTTAGAATTTTTTCTTTTTATCAGCTGAAATCATTTAGTCTCTCTCTCTCTCTCTCTCCCCCCCCCCAACTCTTTTGTAAGTAGGTATTCCACACTGTGATATTAGATCTGCCAGGAATAGTGAAATGTAAGAATATACAGCTCTGATTATTTACACAAAAATCAGAAATACATTGAAAACACTTTCTAACTTATTCAGTACTCTATTTTATATTCAATTTAAAACAAAAGGCCCACAAAAATATTCCTAAACCTAAAATCAGCTTCTCCTGAGAAAACCCAATGAATCAAAGAAATATATTATCCTGCCTACTAATTCTATCTAAACTCAACATAAAAGTACTCCATCCAAAACAATAAAAAACTTAGTCAATACTAAACAAAACAATAAGGAAAATTTGAAGGAGGA
>OZ038507.1:292681-310181 GCA_964036315.1 Acanthosepion esculentum | reverse complement strand
TTATTTTTTATTTTGGATTTTTTATTTTTTTTTTTATTTTAGTTATTTTTTATTTTTATTTTTTTATTCTCGTTTTATTTTTAGTCTTTTTTATTTCAGTTTATTTTTTTATTTTAGTTTTTTTTTTTTATTAACTTTTTTTTTATTAACTTTTTTTTTTTACTCCATGGAGTAATTGACCATGGTTCTCAACAGACAGAATTGACAATGTTTACAATAAACAATAACAAAAGAAAGAAAAATAACAGGGCAAACAATACAATGCAAACAATGTATGCAAGACAAAAGTAGACAAAGCAACAGTAATGAGGGAAAAAAAGTCACGAATCAAGAAAAGTCACAAATCAAGAATAGTATTCATACACAAACAGGATACAGACAAGTGATCACAGCGTCCAGACTTAAAAAATATGACAGATGAGACCAAGAAGTGGCCTATCTTATTGGCTAGGAAGAAATCCTAGCATGCACTGACTGCAATTTGTCTATAAATTTGAGGAGGGGCATGTTTTTGCAGACATTCCCATACAGGATTGGAACCAACATACTCCTTTCTGTTTTTGAAATTAACATACCAGCAACAACCATTAGCAAATGTGCAAACTCAAAAACTCAATTAAGAAAACTTTCTGGGAGTTTCAGCTTTTATAAAATTTTTGCATTGGTTTCATACTTTTACCCCCCCCCCCCACCAAATAATCAAAGACATAAAACTTTTTCTATTTCCTTGCAACATTTCTTTCCTTAAAATGAAAAACCATTCTTGCTGATTTCTTTCAGATTGCAAGTTTAACTGCCATCGTAAATGTGCTGGTAATGTTCCAAATGATTGTGCTGGTGATCTTTCAAATCCGTGTGGAATAGAAAGTAAGTGTTTTTTTTTGTTTTTTTGTTTAATCATTTTACCCTATTTCAATTATAGGTCATACAGGCTACAGCAAAAATACCTCCCATCTAATGGTATGCATTAGCTAAATGAAGACACCATTGCCACTAATGTCTTACCATTATGTAGATGGTATTTCTAGGAGGTTTTTCTGCTACACCCTGTATATGGTTAAAGATAAATGGTGTTCCATTTTTCTTGAATTTTTAAATTAAACTTTTTTGCCAGTTTTTAAGAATCAGATGGCAATAGAAAACTACTCCTTGACCTTTGAGCATAATGACACCTTACAGGCTCCCGTGCATAAATAAACGTTATTTTCATTGTTTTCTTAAAAATTTTTTTATAATCATTTCACTTCAATTGAGGTAATAATGCCACTAGGATGCAGGGGGTTACATGGAGTGAAAGAAAAGGAGAAAACTTTAGTAAGGAAATGACAATATAGAAAATAGTGTTCAGGAAGACATATTTTTGAAGATTGTGGGTAGCAGAGAAGCAAGAAATCTGAAGGGAGTTGCACAGGTGAGAAGTGCAAGAAACTGTTAGAAGTGGCGGTTGCAGTTAGCTCATTCAGCACTAAAACTGAATCTCCTAGCATGCTTAAATTGATATGGTTGAGGCACTAGGTAGGGAAACTCATCAGAACAATTGCTATGAAGATATTTGTAAGACAGACGGAAGTCATGTTGATGAAAAAGTGACTGAAGTCGAGATGCCATGTTAGGATTGATTACATTACAGACTCTGAATTTTGTCAAGAATCTTGAGATATACAACAGGAGCACCAGACCGTATATGGCAGTAATATTCAATGCATGGACAAATGGTAGATTTATAAATATGCAAGATGGATTCTGATGAGAAGAATTGTCTGGTACAACACTGTGAACCAAATTTCCTAGCAATTGATTCAATATAATCTCGCCATTGAGCCCAAGAAGGTTTGGAGTTTAATGTCAGCCATACTGATGGCAGGCAGCAAAGGTTCTTTGTGGTGATTAAGTGAATGCAGTTTGGTTTTGGAGTCGTTAAAATTTACAAGCCGTTCCTTGCTCCATTTAACCTCTTTAATGAGAACTATTGTCAGTTTTACTTTGTCAGATATGTCGGACTTTCTACTGAGACAAGGAGTGAATAGTTGTGTCATCTGTGTAAACACCTAATTGGAAACTGATGACATCAGAAAAGACATTGAAAACAATCAGAAAAAGTGTAGGTTTAACAATAGAGCCCTAGGGGACCCCCACATTAATAAATATGTAGTAGAAGCACCTTCTTAAATTAAATGCCCTTCATAAAAATAAGGACACTCATTATACATATTTCTATTCACGAGGTAAGTAATAGGAACACCAGACCAGATATGGCAGCAGGATTCTATACACGGACGAAGGGTATCTTTATAAATGTTCAAGATAGACTCTGACGAGAAGAACTGCTTGGCACGACACAGTGAACCAGCTTTCCTAGCAATTAATTCTATCTTAATATTCACATCTATCTATCTCTGTTACCTATCTATCTCTGTACTTCTATTATCTATCTATCTATCTATCTCTGTACTTCTATTATCTATCTATCTATCTATCTCTGTACTTCTATCTATCTATCTATCTCTGTACTTCTATCTATCTATCTATCTCTGTACTTCTATCTATCTATCTATCTCTGTACTTCTATCTATCTATCTATCTCTGTACTTCTATCTATCTATCTATCTCTGTACTTCTATCTATCTATCTATCTCTGTACTTCTATCTATCTATCTATCTCTGTACTTCTATCTATCTATCTATCTCTGTACTTCTATCTATCTATCTATCTCTGTACTTCTATCTATCTATCTATCTCTGTACTTCTATCTATCTATCTATCTCTGTACTTCTATCTATCTATCTATCTCTGTACTTCTATCTATCTATCTATCTCTGTACTTCTATCTATCTATCTATCTCTGTACTTCTATCTATCTATCTATCTCTGTACTTCTATCTATCTATCTATCTCTGTACTTCTATCTATCTATCTATCTCTGTACTTCTATCTATCTATCTATCTCTGTACTTCTATCTATCTATCTATCTCTGTACTTCTATCTATCTATCTATCTCTGTACTTCTATCTATCTATCTATCTCTGTACTTCTATCTATCTATCTATCTCTGTACTTCTATCTATCTATCTATCTCTGTACTTCTATCTATCTATCTATCTCTGTACTTCTATCTATCTATCTATCTCTGTACTTCTATCTATCTATCTATCTATCTCTGTACTTCTATCTATCTATCTATCTATCTCTGTACTTCTATCTATCTATCTATCTATCTCTGTACTTCTATCTATCTATCTATCTATCTCTGTACTTCTATCTATCTATCTATCTATCTATCTATCTATCTATCTCTGTACGTCTATTATCTATCTCAGCCTTGCAGAATCTTCTTTAGATTTTATGAAGAATTTCTAAATATATGGTAGAAGCATCTTCTAAAATTAAATGCTGTTCATAAAAATAAGGAGACTCATTCTATATATTTCTGTTCAAGAGATAAGTAATAGGAACAGCAGACCAGATATGGCGGCAGGATTCGATGCACGGATGAAGGGTAGATTTATAAATGTTCAAGATGGACCCCGGAGAAAAATTGTCTGGCACAACACAGTGAATCAACTTTCCTAGCAGGAGACGTAGCTATTCTTTCAATATAGTCACACTCCACTTCATGTCGGTGGAAAACATGAGCCGAAGAAGGCATAAATTCTTGCCCTCCTTTGCACCCAAGTTTCTTTTTAAAGTTTCTTCATTCTTCTGTCTACAAACGACAGTACAACTCTTTGTATGAATATCGTTGATGCTATATATAGAGGTGGAGAGTCGGTGCTTTTCCTCATTGACAACACTTATCTGTTTATTTACATTCAGATTATTGTCCTAATCTTTGTTGTTGTCCCAACATTTTAAGTATTGTGCTCTCTAGCCTTCATCAAGTGTATTGATCTGGGTAATATACACCTGATGAAGGCCAAAGTGTAAAATGTCTGAAACGTGATAACAACAACAAAGATGAGGACAATAGTTTGAATGCAAATAGTGTAAGTAATGATGACGTGCTGCTCTCTTGGTTTTGACCAGATATTCTGTAGTACAGATTAATCTAAACAACATATCCAATACACACTGTGATAAAAATACATCAGAAAACGGGTCATATTGTTCACTACTATATGTCCACATTGATTTGGAAATAACACTAAGTGCTATTTATTTTATAGCGCAAACTCTAGGGACTGATATTTTGTGGTGTCTTGAAAATGTATTTATATGTCAACAGCAAGCATTATAAATGTCATAAACTGATAAGAATACCTTGAAAATGTATATGTATGTCAACAGCAGACAGTATAAGTTTCATAAAGACGTACAAGAACATCTTGAAAATGTATATGTATGTCAACAGCAGGCAGTATAAGTTTCATAAAGACGTACAAGAACATCTTGAAAATGTATATGTATGTCAACAGTAGGCAGTATAAGTTTCATAAAGACGTACAAGAACATCTTGAAAATGTATATGTATGTCAACAGCAGGCAGTATAAGTTTCATAAAGACGTACAAGAACATCTTGAAAATATATATATATATATATATATATATATACATCAGCAACATGCATTATAAGTTTCATAGACATATAGTTTGGCTTGTTTATGAGCATATCAACTCTTAATAGCAATTTCCTTGAGAGCCTTGGTAATTTTAAAAATTTTTATGATTAAAATCTATTGCTGGAAATAAAACGTATTTTTATACTTTCCTAGTGTTTTGACACCAGTTTGGGGTTTCACTATTTGCCCATCAACAAATCAAAACAAAGTATTGTTTTCATATGATCACTGAAGTTAAGTAATGTTGAATCTGGTCAGTAATTTGTATGGACTGCTTGGTGACCACCAGATAATGTGAGCAAAAAACTTTGTATTAAACCAGTTTGGCATGGTGCTAGCAACTTTTTTCCTGTAAAATTTTATTTGGCCTGGGGACCACAGCAGTAATACCTTGTATTGTTAAGAGCCACAACTCCATACTCCTCAGTCTATGGGCCAGGAGAAGGGAATAGTGAAATGTATGTTTTCTCACACTCTATTTTATGATCAATAATATTTCATGGTTTTTATTCTTCAGACTTTCAGGAGTTTGTGGACAATTCGGAAAATGAAGGAGATGATGACATTGAACCCATGAAGCCTCCCCTCAGGTAAGAAGTGTTTTTATTTTTGATAGGATAATAAGTATATTGACTGCAGAAGAGAACGTCATGTAGGGATCATATTGCTGAGCCAATACAATCACTGCTCTTAGTAGGACTGATCTTCACTAAATCAAAGGGCTAACGAGAAAGATGCCTATTACTCAGATTTGTGTCCTCATCTTTGATATATTCCATCCTCCATGAATTGATTCTATTTGGAATATATCACTGAAGGGCCACAATCTCACCACTGTAGATGTTGGTGCTGTGGTTTGCATAGCAAGTACAGTTTAATTGGGTGGAGTTGTCAGCCCTGTGCTCAACCAGTTTTGAGTTCAGAATTGTCCTCCTAGACCAGTTGCTAGTGTGTCAAGTCTGCCCTGCTAATTAGCCCATAGCGGGGGAGAGAAGAGGTGGATTAATATCTTTACTAATGGATTTTGTGTGAAAGTGAATGTAATAAATGTGACGAGAATTTGAGCCCAGCACATTGTTTCCACTTCTCTGTGCTGATAACCACTCCTAAATCACTGCTTTGACTGTGATGCGAAGCAAGGTGTGCGTTCCCCCGCTTTGACTGTGATGCGAAGCAAGACGCATGTCCCCCGCTTTGACTGTGATGCGAAGCAAGGCGCGCGTCCCCCGCTTTGACTGTGCCATTAACTTTGCCAATCCAACCTGACCTTACTCCACATAGTAAATGCTGAACAGATCTCTCTTTGATTTGTTGCATCTATTGAAACTTATGGCCATATCATGTTAAAACACTGTTTCTCTGTTTGCTGAAGTTAAGCAATGCTGAGCCTGGTCAGTACCTAAATGGGTGACTGCTTGGGAATACCAGGTGCCGTAAGCTTTAATGTGCAGGTGGCATAATGAATAACTCTTCGGAATTGGAATTTGGTGTTCCAGGTTACAATTCCAGTTGTGTTCGTTATTTTCACTTACAAGTTACCATTGGGAATGTTATTAATTCACCTATTCTCCCCCCCAGCTATGGGCTAAATAGTTGAACCTGTGTCAGTAAAATAATTATTTCCAAAAAGTTCTCATAATCCAAAAATAATTTCTGGTTTTAAGTAACATTCATAAGGTTGATAAGCCATAAAAAACAATCAATCTATTCATTGAAACTTCATTTTTATGTCCCTATGTCTCTTCTGTTTGTTTTGTGCTTCTCTCTTTGTTTCTGGTGTAGTGTAGCTTGGGTGTGCCACAAGGACAAAAGTATGGGGCATCCACTGAGGATTGTACTCCCTATTCTGTCGTAATTGATCTAGTAGTGGGACAAACTTGCTAATCATTATACCACATCGAAGTACCCTTCTCGTTTTGTCTATGTGAACTTTTTTTTTTTTTTTTAATAGACATTGTTGTTCGTTTTGCTTGTTCAGACACCACTGCTGTGCCTCCCCCTCTTTAGCTATCTTTTACAGCTTTGCCTTCAAATGTTTTTTCACTTTGTCTTGATCCTTACATAATGTTTCCTTTTTTATTTTCAAGCCCGACACAAAGCACAAATATTCCATTGATGCGTATCATCCAATCGGTAAAACATACCAAAAAAGCTGGATCCAACATCCTCAAAGAAGGCTGGATGGTGCATTTAACAGACAAAGATCCATTGGTGAGTTTGGACCAAAAATTCTTTGTTGGGCCTGTGTTTCTTTTTTCTATATTTCATATGTCTTGGGATTGATAGTGGAGTGGTTTCTCCGTTGCCTTCTCCAGGGTGGTTTATGAAGATACCACCTCTAGTTAGCTGGGCGTTGACTCTGCCCTTTGTTAGGTCTTGTTTTTCATCCTACTGGCTTGCTAACGAGCCACTTCACTCGGAAGAACCGGGAGTCGGGTAGTTGCTTTAATCGCTGACATTTCAACTGGAATACTTACTGAAAGGGGGGAATTTTTTTTTTTTTTAAAGTTTTAACTTCGTATAAGTTCCATTGCCCTCTATTAAAACAATATACAATAGGTCAAGACAGCATCGTGGAAAAAGTGATTCTTACTACTTCCAATTGGAACCCTGTGTTAAATCTTGCTAAACTTGAATCAATTGGCATTTATGTGGTCAAAACCTTAAATTGAAATTTTAAGTCCTTTCATTAGAAGGATTTTCATATGCAAGTCTGAGGGATCACTTCATTAGTTAATAACAATAAAAACTGATACCCCAATTTATGCCCAGCAAAATCTTATATCAATACCAGTTTAGCCATGTCAGGATGTGTGAGTGGTGTGATGGATAGAGAGACTTGGAAGAAGAAATTGGAGACCCGAGTTCAAATTCTAGTCAGGTTCATTACATTCATGCATATGAAAATTCCTTTGGGAAAGTTTTTACACTTACTTTCATGGTAACTGCACCGATGAGCTGCTTTCGCTGGTTCCCAGACTTCATGCATTTAAGCGTTCAACTAGGCTGGCATCTCGCTCACACCCTTTCACTGTCAAAACTGTTAAATGTAGCCGTTTCTTCTACTCCAATAACTTCATGTCTCGCATCTCTCGCCTGTGGAACTCCCTCCCCTTTTCCTGTTTCCCTGATTGCTATAATCTCCAACTATTCAAATGTAATGTCAATCGATGTCTCCAGATGCCCTGATCTATCCCCTATCCTTCTCTTCATCCTTTCCTCTATCATTCCTATTTGCTCTCGCTCCAACTCTCTGTAACCCCTTGCATGCAAGTGGCTTCCCACCTTGCTTGGGGTGAAACGCTTAAAAAAAAAAAAAAAAAAAAAAATATGAATCCATCTTCTCCTGAAAGCTATGGGTCAAATAGTAAAACTTGTATCTGGAGAAACCATTGTTCTCAAAAAAAAAAAATTGTTAATGCAATATTCATTTGCAAAAAAAAACAAAAAACAAAACAATTATTCTTTAAATCCAAAATATGTTTCAGCTTAGGATTGATAAATCATAAAAACCAATTAATCAATTAATCAATTATCCATTCCATCAAAAATGATAGCCATTGATGTTTAAAGTTTGTATTATTAAAAGACATTCAAATGTGAATCTTTTATTATCGGGGCCTTAGCCTCTCGTAATGCTTCGCAAGGCTGAGCTGGACGGATCATTACTACTGGGTAGTGAATTTGCTCCTAACTGGGTGCCTCATACAGAATCATTAAATAGCTCAACAATAGTTTGCATGCTATAAAATCAACATGCCTAAAGAATATTATTTATATAGAGCAATTTCGTGGGGATCAGCTTATATTAATATGAGGTTGGTTATGCATGTTGTCTTAAATGACGGCGCATATACAATTGGTATTTTATGTTCTCACTATTCTTGGGTTTTCACATGTTAATCTTTGACTATAGTTCTTCCATTCTATATCTATAATTCTCAAAATGTGTGTGTATGCATGTGTGTGTGATTGGATGTTGTTTATATTTCCAGAGTTTTCTTCTGATTTTGCTGAAATTTTTTTGTTTGATAGATAATTTTTCAGTGCTGGTTTTGAGTCCAAATTGGCTTGAAAAAAATTACAAGCTTGAAGGTGAAAAGTCAAAAAATCAAAAAAAAAAAAAATCTTTACACTTTGCACAAAAATCAAAGGCAAAATTTATTGTAAAAAAAAAACGAAAAAAAAACACGTACAATCAATTTAGAGTTGAAATTATGATTATTAGAATTATAAAAAAAAATTATATTATAAATAAAAATTATCATATATTATTATTATGATGGTCCATGGAAGAAGTTCCTTCCTTGCAAGATTGAGAATGCAAAAACGGCTCGTTTCAGCCCCCCCCCCAATTTGGGGATGTGCCTTAGTTGCACCCAATTGTTAGTAATATTGATTTTCATGTGGGCTGACTTTAAACTGCTCCAATTGAACAGCAAAAATTCCCAGTAATGAAACACCCAGTCGAAGACAGTTTATACTGCTAGTTATAAAATATATGGTAATTACTGGAGTGAGGGATCAGTTTATTACTTAATGTCAATAGAAAACTGATCCCCCACTTTACATCCAGTGAAATCTTCTATTAATATGAGGTTATCCCTGCTGTCAAAAATGATGGCATGTATAAAATTGATATTTTATGTTCTCGCTATTCTTGGGTTTTCACATGTTAATCTTTGAATATATTTCTTCCAATTATTTACATATAGTAATTCTTGGGGGATCAGTTTATTATTTAATAACAATAGAAATCTGATCCCCCAACTTTATGTCCAGTAGAATTTTATATTAATGCTAACTTACACATGCTGTCAAAAATGATTTTTTTGTTAAATCCTAATCTAATTAGGTTTTCACATATTAGCCTTTAAATACATGTTTCCAGTCAGTTATGTGGTTATTAATGATGGATCAGTTTATTGCTTCATGACTATATAATCTTATATTAATACGAGTTTATCTACGCTGTCAAAAATATTTTAACTTCTTACACTTCTAAGGTGATTTTCATGTGAGTCTTTAAATGTTTGTTTCCAATTACTAATATGTGGTAATTAATGGGGGATCATGTTATAACTTAATAACAGTATAAAACTGATCCCCCTCTTTATGACCAGTAGAATTATAATATCCACGCTGTCAAAAAATAATTTTTCATTGTCCTTACTATCATTAGGTTTTCACATGCGAGTTTCTAAACATGTTTTCAATTATTATGTAATTCATCAGTGATCAGTTGATAACAATAGAAAACTGATTCCTCACTTTATGGCCAGTAGAATCATTCATTCATACCATTTTATCCATGCTGTCAAAAATTATTTTTTAAGTTCTTACAATTATCAGGTTTTCATGTGAGTCTTTAAATACATTTATTTCTAGTTATTAATGTGGTATTTAATGGGGGATCAGTTCATTACTTAATAACTATATAAAACCGATCCTCCACTTTATGTCCAACAGAATTTTATATTAATATTTATTTACCCAAAGTTTTTTTTTTTTTTTTCTCACTTCCTGGCTTTGTAAATATCTTGGAACAATCTGCCGTTTTCATTGCAAAGACACTGCCCCCTGGTGTCACCAACACATTGGAGATAACCATGCTACAGTGAAAAATAAAAACTGTTGGCAAATTATATATGGAAATTTTCTAGATTTCACAAAAATTCTTTCTTTGCATTATTCATTCAAACTGCCCAGTATTGTTGGTACAAAGACACCTGCCATTGTGTCCAAGGGAGATAAATCTATCACGGCAAATAGTTACAGGCATTACAGAAAATAACTACACAAATACACTAAAAGATGATCTCCTTATCACTGTGCTTTACTCTGGAGGCCCACAGATATTTTGCAATATGGAAAAATGTTCCTTGTAGTTAATTCATTCTTTTATATGCAAACTCCTTTCTGGAGAAGATCATGGCTCTCCACAACTTCTGTTTTTAACCATGTTTTGCCATGCATTCACACAAGCTGATTAAGTAGGTTACTTGTTGCTCCCCCCCAGTTATTTTGCCTTCCTGTGAGTGTTAAATTTTCTAGGCCCTCTTTCCTCATTTTGTATCCTAGAAATTTCAAGTGTATCTTTCTGATTGTAAGTATAAGTTTTCTTATTGTTCCTATTTTCCTTAAGACTTCCTCATTTCTCACATTTTTTGTCTATGGTATTCTTAGTATGCATCAGTAGAACCACATCTCTGTTGCTTCAAGTCTCTTTATCTGTGAGATTATCCAGTATTCACTGCCACATAGGAGATTATCCAGCATTCACCGCCACATAGGAGATTAGATATTACATAGCAGTCCAGTACACTTTTTCTTGTTTATAAGGACATTTTCCAAATTCCTTAAGACTTCGTCTGTAGAATCACCTGTCACTAGAAGTCTCTTCATCTGTGAGGAGATTATCCAGCATTCACTGCCATAGATTAGATACTGCATAACTGCTGAGCACTCTTTTCAAACAAAATTTTCCAATTTTTTAATACTTCGCTTAGTTTCTGGAAGGCATCTTTTGCTATTCCTACGTGTCTTTAGAAAGTTGTACCACATTTTCTCTTATCTGTTATTATGCTATCCAGATAGTTAAAATTTCTGTACCCGCTTGGTTTTTGACATCCCCAATATGTACCTCACACATTGGGCCATCTCTTTACTGACAACCAAGCATGGATGACAAAATAAAGAGAAAAAAAATGGCACCCTTATCACTGCCATATCGCTGTTTGCTTTATTGTATCAGTTCTTGCTTGTTAACTTTGGTACCAAGAAGGTTGAGGTGATATGAAAATTTCGCATGAAGACAAAATTTCTATTCCAACATTAATCTGCTTATTAATGTTCTCTAGATGTTTCAAACCTGACGAAGTGCATCTCGTGAAACATTCTACAATTCTAATCTGCCAAACCTGCACATGCTTATTATATTTTTCATATTTTAATCTTTTTATTTTATTTTTTTTTTTTTTTTTCATACATAATCCATCATTAAATAATAATTTAAGTTGACATTTCATAAATCACTCAACCTGACAATACTATTTAGGTAGACTAATTCAGGGTGGGAGTGATCCGCTGGTTAATTAATAACAATACAAAAACTGATCCCCCTTTTTATGTCCAGTGGAATCTTATATTCCAACCAATTTTAATTTGCAAAAATTTAAATGCAATGTCAATCACTATCTACTGTCTCCGCCTGATTACTCTTTTCTCTTCCTGGTCATTATTAATGTTTCTGTTACTAATTCTTTCACACCCTGTGATCTCCTTGTGTCTTAGTGGTGTGACTGCCTTGCATGGGGTGATACGGATTTAAAAATAAAAATATAGATTTTTTTTTTTTTTTTTTTTTTTTTTTTTTTTCAAATATATCTCATGCTTTGGTCAGATTTTAGGGTGGGGGGTGTTTAGATGGTCTGGCTGTTCAAATATGGGCGTTTGTTTAAAATAAAACAAAGATGAAAAAATAGGCATTCGTTTAGAAAATAAAGACAAAAATATTTAATCTAGAAGATGACGGGCAGTATTATATATGCAAACACACAGTGGATGCTGAAAAGTTCTGGACTTGAAGATGGGATCCAAAAATAAATTTTGATTTTGCTAGTTTTTTTGGAAATTGATCAGCTGGCGATCATTTCAGCATGCTCTTGAATAAATAAAAATTTCTGTGCTATGAACTCTTGACAGTGATGAAGAGACTTTTTTTAAAAAATATGGATAGATGTTAGTAAATTGAGATGAGTAGAACTTTCATTTTAATCTTGATCCCTTTTGATTGTAACTGTTCAGACAATCAATTTATAGCCATTGGTAAAGTGCAGATTGGAAAATAAGATTAAGATGAAAGATGTACTTTCCAAGAAAAAAAGAAAATGAATGAATATTGGTAGGCACTAAAATTCAGATACTATTACAAAAAAATTAATGTCTGACAAACGTCCATTTAATTGAAAAAAAAATTTAAAAATCCTGTACATATGAGTAATTTTGTAAAGTCTAACAGATGGCGAGATTAAGTTCTCTTCAAAGAAAGGGTTTTCTCTTCAGGCAACATGTATATGTACTCGTCTGGCATCTTTACTAATAATTGCAACACGTGTTTTCATCTGGAAATCTTTCTTAAAGCGCAAGCAGCATTTGACTCTTGAACACAACTATTTTCACTTATTTAAATATTGCTGCATATGAGTAAGCATTAATTTGTTTATTTCTTTATATCAGCCAAAGAGTGTGTATATATATATATATATTATTATTATTATTATTGTTATTATTATACTACTGTTCCTTGATCTAAGCTTTCAGCTCACAGTGGTGAACATCTCTGTTGTAATGTTCATATAACACTCTGATGATGGCTCATATGAGCTGAGAGCTTAGATAGAGAAACAGCCTAATAAAAATATTTGACAGTTTTTGTCTTTATTTTCTCCCAAAACTAAAAACACTATACCAAGCTTCGAACAGCTCATGACCAAATGTACTAGACATTCGTTGTCTGTTATATTTAACAATATATGTTTGAATAATGATCTGTTGCCCTAATATATATAGATATATATAATATCCAATCCAGCATGTAATTTCCTTAAGGGGATTAATTTTCTATGCTGGTTGTTGACATTGCAATTGAAAAGTCATTACTTCAGCAGTTCTAGACGAATAGAATTCTCCTGATGCCAGTCTTGTGACACAGGCAGGGCTGGTGCCAGGCTATTAATGATATTTTCTTTATTGCAAATTGTGCGATGTTATGTAAACTGGCAGCTGAGTGCAAATATATTATTGAATTTTTCTTCAGAGTATAGGTAGGAATTTGTGTTTGCCTAGGTTAAATTTGAGATTGTCTACAAGCAGCTTTAGATAAAGAGGTTTGTTATACACAAACTGCCTTGGATGAAGGAAGAATTATTCATGAGTAGCCTTGTACAAAAAGAAGGGTTATCTGCTAGCTACATTAAATAAGAGTTATCCACAAGCAGCATTGTATAATGGGAGGGTTATCTGCAGACCGCCTTGTATAACGGGAGGGTTATCTGCAGACCGCCTTGTATAACGGGAGGGTTATCTGCAGACCGCCTTGTATAACGGGAGGGTTATCTGCAGACCGCCTTGTATAACGGGAGGGTTATCTGCAGACCGCCTTGTATAACGGGAGGGTTATCTGCAGACCGCCTTGTATAACGGGAGGGTTATCTGCAGACCGCCTTGTATAACGGGAGGGTTATCTGCAGACCGCCTTGTATAACGGGAGGGTTATCTGCAGACCGCCTTGGATAACGGGAGGGTTATCTGCAGACCGCCTTGTATAACGGGAGGGTTATCTGCAGACCGCCTTGGATAACAGGAGGGTTATGCACGAGCTGTATTGAACAAAGGAGGAGTGACCCACCATCTGTACCGAATAAAAGAGGAGCTTTCCACTAGTTGCTGTGAATGAAGGAATAAATATCCATGAACCGCCTTGGATAATAGGGTCGAAGGCTTACCTGCAAGCTGCTTTGGATAATAGGGTCGAAGGCTTACCTGCAAGCTGCTTTGGATAATAGGGTCGAAGGCTTACCTGCAAGCTGCTTTGGATAATAGGGTCGAAGGCTTACCTGCAAGCTGCTTTGGATAATAGGGTCGAAGGCTTACCTGCAAGCTGCTTTGGATAATAGGGTCGAAGGCTTACCTGCAAGCTGCTTTGGATAATAGGGTCGAAGGCTTACCAGCAAGCTGCTTTGGATAATAGGGTCGAAGGCTTACCTGCAAGCTGCTTTGGATAATAGGGTCGAAGGCTTACCTGCAAGCTGCTTTGGATAGTTATTTGTGAGTACCCTTGGACAAAGTAGGGATTATCCACAAGCTTCCTTGGATAATTTGGCAGAGTATCCCCTAGTTGTTTTGACTAAGTGTAAATTAATTTACAATAGATAAAAGATTTTAGTAAGTTATGGTTTGTAAATATGCTGTCTCTTAAAATTTCCTAAGCCTTACTTCAAATGACCAACACAGGATAGATGTTGGTAAAATGGGTAGTAACATTGTGTTCTGCTCAGTCTTTCATATTCGACAGTTGTCTGCATTGGGATGTGAGAGTAAGGTAACAAGTTTCAGAAGAGAGAGTAGAATCGGGGAGCCAGGTTAAAATTTCTGGCTGATCTGTTGAGTTTACAGTTGCACAAATGTCCTTGGAAAAGGCATCAGTCTATTCTCTCCCCACCTCGGCTCTGAATTAAATTGAACTCTGTAACCTTGGATGGCAGATAGTCTAAGAAGACTACTAGTTACAGTTCAAACTGTTGAAAATACTATGGGAAACCTCACACCTCACCTTCTTTCTCTAGATGTCAAGGTAATTTATAAATAATTAAGAATAGGAATCTATAATTGCCTGCTTCCTTTAGGGACATGACGTCTAAAAAAAAAAAAATTTTTTTAAATATATTTTTTCAGATAAAAATCTATTAAAAACATCTATTAAAAATCTTTTTTTTTTTTAGATAAAAATCTATTAAAAAATTTATTTTCTAAAATAAAAATCTTTTAAAAATGTATATAAATATGCTTCTCTCAGATTTTTTAATAGATTTTTATCCAAAAAATCTGTTAAAAATATTTTTTTCAGATAAAAATCTATTTAAAAAAATCTATTTTTCAGATAAAAATTTATTTTTCAAATAAAAAATCTATTAAAAAATCTATTTTTCAAATAAAAAATCTATTAAAAAATCTATTTTTCAAATAAAAAATCTATTTTTCGGATAAAAAATCTATTAAAAAATCTATTTTTCGGATAAAAAATCTATTAAAAAATCTATTTTTTTCGGATAAAAATCTTTTAAATGTATTAAAAATCTATTTCCCTCAGATTTTTTTTAATAGATTTTTATCTGTCTTCAAAAAAAATCTGCTAGAAAATCTATTAATCTAAAAATCTATTCTCTCCATGCCTCAGCTCTGAATTAAATAGTTGAATAGACTGGCCTCTCTAACCTTGGTTGGAAGATAGTCTAAGAAGGCTACTAGTTAGAATATAAACTGTTTAAACCTCTCTCCCCACCTTCTTTCCCTAGAAGTCAAAGCAATTCATAAATAATTCATAATAGGAATCTGGGCAGATCTATAATTGCTTGCTTCCTTTAGGGACATGGCAAAAAAAAATTAACAATAATAGAAAGATGCAAATTTAACAATTGAAGATTTTAAAAATTGTTCTAGTTCCACATGCCATGCCTCTTCCGGATGTCTCGGTTATTTCTCTTTAACACAACTCTCCCAGTTTTTGGTTCACCACTGCTGTAGCCTGGTATTGAACTCACAACTCTCGTCACTGGAGCTAACCAACGTCTTTATCTACTGGGCCATGTGTCCTTGAGGACATCTGTGTATGAATTTTTGGGACTTATAAACCTAATGTCTCAGGCCGCTGCAGTGGTGAACCAAAAACTTGGAGACTTTAGTTAAAGTGAAATAACTGGAAGAGGCAGGGCACGTGGAACTAGAACAAACTACCCGGATAGACGAAATAAAGGGTTCGGTTCGAAATTCCAATCACCTGAAGAAGGCTGGAGTGTACAATGGCTGAAACGTTGTGAATATGGCAATGAAAATGTGAATAACAGTCTGAATAATGTAAATAATTCAGGTAATCATAATACCTCATCTCAGAGATATAGACAGATATATAGAGGCTGGAGTGTAGAACGGCCAAAACGTTGTGAATATGGCAATGAAAATGAGAATAACAGTTCGAATAATGTAAATAATTCAGGTAATCATAATACCTCATCTCAGAGATATAGACAGATATATAGAAAGACATAGACATAAAGGCCGGAGCGTAGAATGTCCGAAACTTTGTGAATATGGCAATGAGAATAACAGTCCGAATAATGTAAATAATTCAGGTAATCATAATACGTCATCTCAGATATGCACAAATGTTGAAACTAAAAAAGACATGGCATTTCAAATTAGAACACTCTACTCACATAGACATTACTATTTTAATTTTTTCCATAATTTTACATTAGATTTATGTAAAATTTTCGTCTGTCTATATTTCTGAGATGAGGTATTGTAACTACTCTATTTACATAATTCGGACTGTTGTCCTCATCTTTACTCTCACATTCATAATGTTTCGACCGTTGTACACTCTGGCCTTCTTCAGGATCTGTCTATATTTCTGAGATATTGTAACTATATTTGTAACTATATTTGTAACTAATAACGTAGTTTGGACTGTTATCCTCATCTTTTTTTGTCACATTTACAAAATTCTAACCAAAAAGGAGGAAATGGAACAGATTCTCAGTGACTTTACTAAGCGACTCGGGAATATGAAGATTATATGTCAACCCATTTCAGGAAATAAACATGGGAAGAACGTCTACATAAACATCATCGAACCAATCTTCAGAAATGCCAATGTACAGATTAAGTACTCTGGGTTCAGTTCGAAATTCAAACACATTACCTGAAGAAGGCTGGAGTGGGTGATGGCCGAAACATTGTGAATGTGATAAGAAAACCACTATGCACTTAATTTTTTATTAGCAGCCATGTTTCAATATAGAATACAGGAGGAGAACATGAATGACAATCATAAACAATTTTGAAAGTGATACCTGTAAGCATCAATACAGGCTTGGATCCTTCTTATTTGTTCCTGAACACTGATATCAGATATCTCTCCCGAGTAAGACATCCCCTCCCCATAGAAGAGAACATGGCTAAAGACTGTGTGTACGCCATCCCGTGCAGCTGCAGAAAGAAATATAAAGGGGAGACAGGCCACCGCCTTTAGGTAAGGCTTCAAGAACACCAAAAAGCTGTAATATGAGAAGTGGACAAAATCAGCGGTGGCTGACCATATATGGAGAGAAAAGGGAGATCACCGCCCTCTGTGGGATCAGGTTAAGATCATAGACAAAGAA
>OZ038507.1:247500-284981 GCA_964036315.1 Acanthosepion esculentum | reverse complement strand
GTTATTATATATATATATATATATATATAGTGTTTGTTATATATATATATATATATATATATAGTGTCATATATATATATATATATATATATATATAGTGTCATATATATATATATATATATAGTGTCATATTATATATATATATATATATAGTGTCATATATATATATATATATATAGTGTCATATATATATATATATATATATAGTGTCATATATATATATATATATATAGTGTCATATATATATATATATATATAGTGTCATATATATATATATATATAGTGTCATATATATATATATATATATAGTGTCATATATATATATATATATATAGTGTCATATATATATATATATATATAGTGTCATATATATATATATATATATAGTGTCATATATATATATATATATATAGTGTCATATATATATATATATATAGTGTCATATATATATATATATATATAGTGTCATATATATATATATATATAGTGTCATATATATATATATATATATATAGTGTCATATATATATATATATATATAGTGTCATATATATATATATATATAGTGTCATATATATATATATATAGTGTCATATATATATATATATATAGTGTTATATATATATATATATATATATATATAGTGTCATATATATATATATATATATAGTGTCATATATATATATATATATATAGTGTCATATATATATATATATATAGTGTCATATATATATATATAGTGTTATATATATATATATATATATATATAGTGTTATATATATATATATATAGTGTTATATATATATATATAGTGTTATATATATATATATATAGTGTTATATATATATATATATATATAGTGTTATATATATATATATATATAGTGTTATATATATATATATATATATATATAGTGTATATATATATATATATATAGTGTTTGTTATATATATATATATATATATATATAGTGTCATATATATATATATATATAGTGTCATATATATATATATATATATATAGTGTCATATATATATATATAGTGTAATATATATATATATATATATATATATATATATATAGTGTTATATATATATATAGTGTTATATATATATATATAGTGTTATATATATATATATAGTGTTATATATATATATATAGTGTTATATATATATATATATATAGTGTTATATATATATATATATATAGTGTTTTATATATATATATATATAGTGTTATATATATATATATATAGTGTTATAGTGTTATATATATATATATATATATATAGTGTTATATATATATATATATATATATAGTGTTATATATATATATATATATATATATAGTGTTATATATATATATATATATATATAGTGTTATATATATATATATATATATATATAGTGTTATATATATATATATATATATAGTGTTATATATATATATATATATATATATAGTGTTATATATATATATATATATATAGTGTTATATATATATATATATATATATATAGTGTTATATATATATATATATATATAGTGTTATATATATATATATATATATAGTGTTATATATATATATATATATAGTGTTATATATATATATATATATAGTGTTATATATATATATATATATAGTGTTATATATATATATATATATATATAGTGTTATATATATATATATATATATAGTGTTATATATATATATATATATATAGTGTTATATATATATATATATATATATATATAGTGTTATACATATATATATATATATATAGTGTTATATATATATATATATAGTGATATATATATATATAATATAGTGTTATGTATATATATATATATATATAATATAGTGTTATGTATATATATAATATAGTGTTATGTATATATATATATATAATATAGTGTTATGTATATATATAATATAGTGTTATGTATATATATATATATAATATAGTGTTATGTATATATATATATATATATATATATATATATATATATATAATATAGTGTTATATATATATATATATAATATAGTGTTATATATATATATATATAATATAGTGTTATATATATATATATATATAATATAGTGTTATATATATATATATATAATATAGTGTTATGTATATATATATATATATATAATATAGTGTTATATATATATATATATATAATATAGTGTTATATATATATATATATAATATAGTGTTATGTATATATATATATATATAATATAGTGTTATGTATATATATATATATATAATATAGTGTTATGTATATATATATATATATAATATAGTGTTATGTATATATATATATATATAATATAGTGTTATGTATATATATATATATATAATATAGTGTTATGTATATATATATATATAATATAGTGTTATGTATATATATATATAATATAGTGTTATGTATATATATATATATAATATAGTGTTATGTATATATATATATAATATAGTGTTATGTATATATATATATAATATAGTGTTATGTATATATATATATAATATAGTGTTATGTATATATATATATAATATAGTGTTATGTATATATATATATATAATATAGTGTTATATATATATATAATATAGTGTTATATATATATATATAATATAGTGTTATATATATATATATATATATATATATAATATAGTGTTATATATATAATATAGTGTTATATATATATATAATATAGTGTTATATATATATATAATATAGTGTTATATATATATATATATAATATAGTGTTATATATATATATAATATAGTGTTATATATATATATATATATAATATAGTGTTATATATATATATATATATATATAATATAGTGTTATATATATATATATATATATAATATAGTGTTATATATATATATATATATATATAATATAGTGTTATATATATATATATATATAATATAGTGTTATATATATATATATATATATATAATATAGTGTTATATATATATATATATATATATATATAATATAGTGTTATATATATATATATATATATATATATAATATAGTGTTATATATATATATATATATATATATATAATATAGTGTTATATATATATATATATATATATATAATATAGTGTTATATATATATATATATATATATATAATATAGTATAGTATTATACAAGAATAGGCTTGGAAATTGGCAATTAAACCATTGTCAGTTGTGACCCTGTGAGGTAAACACCTGTGAACATGGCTGCACATGGTGTGTGTGTTTGTGCGTGCGTGCATGAGAATCATGAACTGAGGTATATATAAACAATGGCTCCAGAAAGTGTGGCGGTGGTCTCTCATACATTGAAGATAAGTATGTAGAGTTGACTCAAGTATACTTCCATTCTTGCTGGTTTTTATGACTTTTTTAGTAGAAAAAGGACTATTCGTATGATTATTCAACTCAGCAGTTACTTTCGCCGCAGTAGTTTGATGATTTTTTGCCACATTGCATTTCAATGTACGTTGGTTCCTGTCAGTAAGTTTGCATGTCCGGCCCGAATTGCTATGCTTGCTAGAGGTTTTACCCTGTTTCTTGAATTGCCTCATAGTTCTTGATATGGTAGCTCTTGAAAAACCAAACAGTTCAGCAACCTTAGTGATCGAGGCTCCTGCCATGCGAGCTCCAACAATTTGCCCATTTTTTAACTCAGAGAGGTCACGCATTTAGCTTAAATTTTGCTAAATTCTAAAAATAAATAAGCCGAAGACAGTAAATTAGATAAATAAACATATTTACAATAGATATAACCTGCAATTACAAAGTTTTAGTTAAAGTTCTTAATATAATAGGTCTTTGAAATATAGGAGTTGAATTTGCACCTGTTCCAATTATTTTGTCCGACCCCTGTATATTTTACAACACTTAGCCTTTAAAGTTTTTATTATTAGCCGTAAGAAGACACTTTCTGTCATAATTTTACATTTCACGAGTAGAAAAATCATGACTATTTTGAAAAGTATTTTTTTATTGTTTCTAATCAATATTATTTTTTGATGTTTTATACAGATAGAGATATATATATATATATATATATATATATATATATATATATATTTGATGTTCTAGTTTCTATAAAAACGACAATGGTAACTACTGAAATTAAGCATAAGGAATAAATAAATTCCTAAGACACCTGTCTGGGTCAAAAATGCGCGTTAAAAAAATTTGGCATTTAATGGGTTAAACCTGTTCCTCACTCAATCTTTTGTTTCAGTGTTTCCAACAGTATTTTTAATCAGTACTACAAGCAGTCTATGTATTTTATAGCACAGATAATGTAGTCTCTCTTTCTCTCTCTCTCAGAAATTGTATCTAAAATCCACTCAGCATAGTTGCAATATAAACCACAAGTGGGCTTTGAACAAACACAAGATGTGCCTGAGCAGGCGTCTGCAACAAGGATTGCCTAGCCACAGTAGTGGACAGGGATACTTGGATAGAAAAGGAAACATCTCATTTACATTTTTTTAATAATAAAATGTTATTGTCTCATATTTTTTTTTCAAACTCAAACAACGTATGTTATTGTCGATTGTCTGGTTTGAAACCTATTCAAGGATGACAGAGAAACAGACATTATCATGAATTAGAATCAAATCTTGTTGATATTGCTCAGGGCTTCATTATTAATCTTTCTTAATTTTTAATTTCTTTTCCTTTGTTGTTTTGTAGCGAAAGAGGCATTATTGGAGGCTGGATACAAAATGTATTACACTTTACCAGAATGAAACAACCACAAGGTATTTCAAGGTAAGCAATGACTTATCTCTTTAATTCTTGCTTCTCTTTGATCTTCAAAAATTTAAATGCAGTGTCAGTTGTTATCTTAATTCTTGTTCTTTTATTGTTCACTCCTTGAAAATGTTTTCTTTTTTCTTCTATTCTTTCACTCAGTAACCCTTAAATGCAATATTAATTGTAATCTTCTATCTTCTTAATTCCTGTTCTTTTGTTATTCACATTAAATGACACAAGAGGGTTGATATTCTGGTAAACCAAACCAAACTTTCATTCTTCTCTCTCCTTAATAATGTGTTTTTTATTTTTCTCATTCTCTTATACTCAGTTGCCCTCCTTGTCACTTTATGGCCTTGCTTGAGGCAAAATGATTAAATATATCATATTCTTTTGAAAATGCTTGAAATATATTTTCCTATAATAATAGACATTTTAGTTTTAGCCAAATCTTCAATTATTTTCCTTTGTTCTTAAACCTTTGAGCCTTGTGTTCCTGAACAATTTTAACCCAAAATTCACAAATAATTAGTATATAATGTTTACAGTAGATACAAAAATTGTTATAAGTGTTTACCGACCATTAACCTGTAGCAGAGCATTAAGTCATTTTTCTCTGCCACTGTTCAACAGGTGGCTGGGCATTACATCAGTTTTCTCTACCACTGGTAAAACAGTTGTCAAGGCTCAAAGGGTTAATGGAGGAGGCAATTATCAGAATTTATTGTTCACTGTTTGTTGACTTTATTACTTTTCTTGTAGGAAATTCAACTTGATAAAATATTGTCTGTTGAACCTGTCAAATCAGATAAGATAAATACTTCTGCCAAGCTCCAGCCGCATGTCTTTGAAATCCGTTTATCAAATATGGTTTACTTTGTGGGTGAGGACAGTACGTATGGCAAAGATAACGGTGACAATGTTGTTTCATCACCAGAGAGTGGCGTTGGACTTGAACAGGCTCATCACTGGGAACAGGCCATTCGACAAGCTCTTATGCCTGTAACGTCTAATGTGACTGAAGGTAAGTAATTGTTTCATATCTACAGAATATTACGCCTTCCTGAGAAATATTACAGACTTTTTTCTTTTGCTTTTAAACGCTATGGGTGACAGTTATGCTTTAGCATTCATTAGAACATGAAAAGTTATCTATTATGGAATTTTTTTTTATGTTGGAATGTCAAATGCAAAAGAAAAAAATCATTAATGGATAGCTACACAGTTTTTGCCTTATCAGTCGCATCTCTGATGATGAACTCAGTAAGAGACGGAAAGTACTTGGGAAATAAAAGTGATTCTCAGTGTTACAGTGCATTTCTTGCCTCATGGAATTGTAATATGCAGAAAAATATTTGTGAATATAAAAGGATTATGATAAAAAGAATAAGCAGACATAATGCTTGTAATTTATTCAATCAGACATGCCTAAAAGAGAATTTGCTGCCTAAATACACACACACACACACACACACACACACACACATATATATATATATAGGGTGTCTCAAAAAATGTGCTCACACTTTGAATGACGAGAAAACCTTTATTTATGAACATAGTGAAATGGAATAGCTTCGAATACAGAAGAAAAATGTAATTGAAGAATCATGTTCGCAAATGTTCAAATTGATGACCAAAAAAAAAAAAAAGCATGTTAGAGACAGTTAAAGTGTGAGTACATTTTTTGAGACACCCTGTGTGTGTGTGTGTGTGTGTGTGTATATATATATATATATATATATATATATATATATATATATATATATATTTGTGTATTTAGGCAGCAATCCTTCTTTCATGCACATTTCATTAAAAACGACTGACAAGGTGCTTTTATTTAGTTTTTTAGATAATTTCTCGTGCGATCTAATAAAGTTTTTCTTTTCAGAGGATAAATTATATAAAAACTGTCCGAATGTTCTTTTTATCCGAGCGCTTTCGGCTATACATTTAGCCATTTTCAAGGATTATATTTCAACTGTTAGAATTAGAAATAGAAATAGTTTGTTATATGTATGTTTTATAAAGTGATTCATTTTTTTTTTTGTTACAAAAAACGGTCAAGATATTATGTCCATGTTCAAAGTTAATATTATTAAGTGTTGGTTTGTTTGTTTTTATTAGTAAGGCTTCCATTATTTTTAGCCTTTTTTTGCAAGTGGATGATGCTATTATATTAGTGTTGTCGACAAGTATATTCCGAATAGTGTCCGGTAGGTCTCCATGAATATTTAAATGAGATCTAATTGAGCTATTGTCAGAAAGGTGTAGAGTTAATCTGCGTGTTAAACAATTTGTAGTGTGGCCTATATAATTATTTACAAAAGTTATATATAATATTATAAGCATTAGGTATAAACGATGAACAACACAACATCAATAAAATTATATCAAATTTAGAAACTGTTATATAGGAATAAAGTGTCACTGCCGACACTTGAATTTGAACATACATCACTAGTGAGCAAACACAAGTGATCTCATTATTGAATTAAGTAGACCACATGACCATAGAGGAAACACATAAGTAGGAAGTAGTGTGTGTCTAATTAATCGCCATTTCTAGTCTATCCTCTATACTATACGGATCGCCATTTCTAGTCTATCCTCTATACTATACGGATCGCCATTTCTAGTCTATCCCCTATACTATACGGATCGCCATTTCTAGTCTATCCTCTATACTATACGGATCGCCATATCTAGTCTATCCTCTATACTATACGGATCGCCATATCTAGTCTATCCTCTATACTATACGGATCGCCATTTCTAGTCTATCCTCTATACTATACGGATCGCCATTTCTAGTCTATCCTCTATTACTATACGGATCACCATTTCTAGTCTATCCTCTATTACTATACGGATCGCCATTTCTAGTCTATCCTCTATTACTATATGGATTGCTATTCTCTACTTTATTCACTGTACTATTTCTCTACTTGGATCACTATATGGATTACTGTTTGAGTGAGTATTATTGAGCAAATACTATAAATACGAGTGCTATTTGAAGGCATCTGACACTAGTATGGTTCAATGTTGTATTATAATTGTATCTGCGATTACAAAGTCTCTACTACAACAAGCATTATGAAAGTAACAACATGTATTTGTTGGCATTACTAAAGTGGCAACGAGCATTTGTTGACATCACAAAAGAAACAAACATACTAAATATATTTCATATCCAATATATTCTCTTGAACATTGTAGTTGATTGGTAAATAAGATTCTACCTCTTTACATCTGTAAGTAGAAGAGTGTATAATAAAGTAAGAGAACATAAAATATTGGAATTATAAAAATAAAACAACACAACATCAATAAAATGTTATCAAATTTGGCAACAAATATACCAAATTTATTTCATATATCAATATGGTCTTGAACATAAAATATTAGAAGTATAAAAAATAAATCCAACATCAATAAAATTATATCAAACTTAGGAATAGACATGCTAAATATATTGTAACACTTCCTGCCATCAACACCCAGTAGAGTAACCACGTTTAGTGGTCCGGTCCTCAGGGTCTTAGGATGATGTTTTAACCATTGGGCTAACTCTGCTGGTCCAAGCTGGTTGTTGGTTACTGGCTGCTTTGATCAACACCCACTCTGTCCACATTGTGTTCTTGATCTCAGAACAGTGGAAGATTGAATGTCTTAGTAATCGCAGTGCTGGTTCAAGCTGTGGAAGAAAGATATCTTCATGATGAAAAATAAAACGAAAGATTCATAGGGTTAATCTTCAATTGGTTTATATAGCTCTTGGTACAACAAAGATTAACCCTTCCCACATCAATCTTTATAGTGACACTGTGCCTCACCTAATAATTTGAGTTCAAACTTCTTCAGAATCAAGAAATCTGGTGGCAGCTGATATGTATTCTGGAGACACTCTGTGAGTTCTCAGCCCAAGTCTCTGCTCCCAAAGCCATCTGCTTATATGCACTTTGGCCCAAAACTAGCATAGGGCTGATGGGTTCTGGTGATTTGGTGATTCTTCAATTTTTACACTAATCCCAATAAAGGTTGTTTGTTCCCTATTTCTGCTTCCTTAATCAATTTTATGAATTTGGAGAGTTACCCACCTTTTTTGGGTGTAGTCACAGGGATTGCTTCTCTCCTAACTCCAACCTACTTCATTTCACATTCCTCACCACCACTCCACACAGGCAGTGCTAAATTCTGCCTTATCCTCCTTTCTTCTTGGCATTCTACCTCCGCCCACCATAACTGTCTTTGTGACAAATCTAATTTGTCACAAGGACAGTTATGGAGTAGGTGAAAGGGTATAGTTTACTCTAATCATTAATTTTATTTCTTCAACTCCCTTCTCCTTTCCCAGAATTATCCCCATCCAGCGGAAAAACAACCCAGACCACTATGTTCTCATGTAACCTCCCAAGCAAGAGATAAAATTATTTTCCAATTTGTTTTCATCAACAAAAACTTTTTTTTTTTGGGAATAAATTCTTAAACAAGACAAAACTGTTCTACATCTGTGAGCCAATTGTTTATTTTCTTTGTTTTCGTTTTCATCAATGAAAATATAATTCCTGTCTCTCTCATTAATGATATGTGTTTTCCTTATTTCTCATGAAATAGATAATTTTATTTCCGAATTTGTTTTACCCACATGCCAGATTTTCAATAGTTAAAAAAAGAAAAAAAAAGAAAAGTAAACTCTTGGTGCATTGCTTCAATTCGTAAGGGTAGCCCCTTTTTTTCACTTCCACATTACCAGGGAAAATGTCTTCCATTCTCTCTCGCTATCTCTCACCGTATATTTCATTTTGGGCTTAATCATTTTCTGCTCAGAATTAACATTTAACCACATCATGGCCTCAATGTTAGAATATTTCATATATCACAGTATATTGTCTTGAACATAAAATGCTAGAAGTATTAAATATAAAAAATAAGCCCGGCATCAATAAAATTATATCAAACTTAAGAACAAACATCTACATAATAAGTGTGAATGTCTGTGTGTCACTGTCACACAGGGTTGGATCCGGACCCGCAATCCTGAAATTTCGGATTCCCAAGTTTTCATTACTGCGATTGTTTCTGGTAATTTTTTTTTTTTTTTTTTTTTTTTTTTTTTTTTGTGACAAATTTTTTAAACAATAACAATTTTTATAACTTGGGGATAAATTTGGAAATAATAAAAATTAATTGCAAGATCCAATGAAAGTCACCCATGAAATAAAAATAATTGTTTGTACGGAAAGTAAAGACCTATGTACATCAAATTGTCTTTAAATTTGTTTAAGTGGCAGCAGAAGAATTATCGTTGAACTTTTAAAAGTTAAGCTTAGATATTAATGCAATACTTAAATGCAGCAATCAATTTTGAGTTTTTCTGAAGTTTATTGTTGCCTATCGCATCTACTCCTCCCTACCTATTGTAATGAAGCTCCAATCAAGAGCTAGTTTAAATGCCGCCTGATACGGTGACTTTTAAGCTGGTACTAAATATATTTCATATATCTTGTCTTGAAAATGCAGTAAATATAAAAAATAAACAACCTAAAAAGAATAAAATGTTATCAAACTTAGGAACAAACATACTAAATGTATTTTATAAACAAAAGATAATTGGTGGGGGGGGAATGCAACATTTGATATAGTGATGTAGCACAAGACAAAAAGTCTTTGAAAGCCAAAAATACTCAGACATTCATATTGAAATTTTCACCAGAAACCATGAAAGTGGTCTGAAAAATGAGCAAAAAAGCTCCTTAAAGAACATTTGTTCTGTCTTCAACTAAACTAATAATTCATTTTTTGTTAAGGTTGTTTTTATTGATTTATTTATTTATTTTTATTGATTTATTTATTTATTTTTATTGATTTATTTTTATTGATTTATTTATTTATAGTTTGATTAATTTGCTTATCTTTGTATGCAAAATGCTGATAGTAAGAACAATCACCAACGTTAAGCGACATCAAGCCTGGTCAGTACCTAGATGGGTAGCCACTTGGGAATACCAGATGTTGTGTGGGTGGTGTTATTCATAATGGCTTGAAATCTGAGAGCCAAGTTCTAATTACAGTCAGGTTTGTTATATTCACTTATGCCAAAATACCCTTGGGAAAAGTATGAATCCGCCTCTTCTCCCTCCAGCTATGAGTTAATTAGTAAAACTTGATCAGTAAATCATTATTATCAAAAAAAGAGAAATTATTTCAATCTAAAATTATTTTCTGACTTTGTATAGCTTGCAAAAGGTTGATAAGCCGTAAAAATACAAATCGATCAAATAAAATCAAGATTTTAGCCAGACAAACTTCAGGGAATTTCAAATTGACCTTTTTATTATTATTATTATTATCATTATTATTATTATTTCCATTTCTGTCCACGTTGGAAGTTCTCATGATGGTTCAGTGTCCTTTTATTGTTGCTTAGTTATTACTTTCCACTCTGTTTATAACCATATTCTTCTTTTATGTGCTGCGTCCCTTCAGGACATTGATGATCATGGCTCTCCACAATTTCCTGTCTTTTGTAGCTTTTAATAAATTTGGTCTTTTTTGTTATCTATCCTAAACCTTCCTCTGCCATCTATTTACTCAAGCTTGTTAAGGTAGGTTATGCATTGTTTTTCTCTGTATGTCCTGTGAGTATCAAATTTTCCAAGCTCTCTTTCCTCATTATGTACCTTAGAAATTTCAACTGTCTCTTTCTGATATTAAGTATATGAGTCCTTTTCATTTCCATTTTCTACAATACTTTGGTATTCTTCTGTAGAACCACATTTTTGTTGCTTAAAGTCTCTTCATCTGTGAGGAGATTGTTCAGCATTCACTGCTATACAGGAGAACTGATTTTCAATAAAAATCCAGTACTATTTTCTTTTGTTTTTTAACAAAATTTTCCTGATTCTTAATACTTTGCTTAGATGTTAGAAGGCATCTTTCATTATTTAAATTGTTGTGCTTGTTTGATTTTGGTATCTCCAATTTTTAATTTGCATGTTGGACTGTTTGTTTTGCCAACAACCGAGTATGCGTTCTTCCAGCAATTGATGTTTATAGTCTTTTTTTTTTTTACACATTCCTTCACTAACTTCTTGTGGAACCGACTCCAAAGAGGACGCTTCCATGATCGCTACAATCTTAACCTGTTCAAGTCTAGGATTAATCATTATCTTCCCCTCTTCTTCTGTAACTCTCTACATCGAGTGGCTCTTGGGCCTTGTACAGGCTGAACATTGTTGTAAAAAAAAAAATAAAATCTCTCAACCCTAGCCAATCAGAATTCTAAACAAGCACATTTACTAAAACGTGTAAGCATGTCCGTCTAGGGTTAATCATTATCTTCCCCTCTTCTTCTGTAACTCTCTACATCGAGTGGCTCTTGGGCCTTGTACCGGCTGAACATTGTTGTAAAAAAAAAAAAAATAAAATCTCTCAACCCTAGCCAATCAGAATTCTAAACATGCACATTTACTAAAATGTGTAAGCATGTCCGTCTCACACAACCATGAGTGCAGTGCTTGAAACATCGCAAGCCTTTCGCTGCTCTATTGCTGTTTCTATGGAATGTGTTCAGACTACATCTTTTAGTTCCACCAGTTCTAACCTTCAAGGCTAAGACCTAGCATGTTATGCACATTGTTACAAAATATTCCTTCATATTCTATTGATGAGAAGTAAGTACCACTTGAGCAGCTTCTTCCTACAAGCCACTGTTTTGTGGAACTGGCTCCCAAGTGGATGCTTCCACAATCACTACGGTTTTAACCTCTAGGGTGAACTGTTATCTTCCCCCACATATCCCTGTAAACTGTCTCTTACTCTTTAACTTTCTACCTCTAGTGGCTCTCGGGCCTTGAACAGAGTGAAAATCATTAAAAAAAAAAAAAGTGATGTTCTTCCTGATTTTTTGCTGATTTCTTTGTCTACTGCAGTTCCAATAGAAATATACTTTTCTTCTTTGTCTCATCTCATGTCACATACCTAAAGAATTTCATCTGGATAGGTTTTTCTATGCGTCTTCCTGAGGATGTCCTTCAATTATATTTGATCTTAAGATCTCTAATTTGCTCCAATAATGTCACTTTAGGTATCACTAACGAAACAAGTGAACAAGTTACAAAGTATAAGCTGGGTCAGAAGTTGTTGTACCCACTAAAACCATATTTTATCAAATTATTATTTTCGACCGGTAATTTGATCAGGTCCGTGGTTGAGCCAGGGTCCATTGCCCGAGATGCAGAGATGAAAAAAAATAGTTAAATATTCTTCTCTTGCTGATAGGTTTTTTTTTTTACTCCTGTGGCAGTGGAGACTTCAGGGGTTATTGGCCCTCGTTCGATGGCGTTCCTTCGGAGGATTGGCGCGATTGCGTCTCGATTAAGGAACGAGCCTCGCGAAACGGAGTGGCTCTTGCAGTGTGTCTCACTGGCGACGGTTCGAGGTAATGCTTTCTCCATCATTGTGGCTGGCAGAGGATAGAAAAAATTGTTTATAGTTACGTTGTTCTGGAATTGTCATCAATGGTCGACTGAACTTGCTTTGTTTCAATGACTTTTGTTTTGTTATTATTAGTTACAATGTTCATGAGTGTTTGAAAAGTATTGTTGTGTCAAAAGAAGTTTTTATCAAACTAACTGAAAACATAGACAATAGTTGTGATTTTAAGCAAAAATACTAAGAAGACATCAGAAATTTAAACTATGTATTTATCAAATTATGCCTTATTGTGAAAGGAATCACCATCATAAAATCTTGCATCTTTATACAATTAAACAAAAAAAAAAAAGTAAGTCTAATTTAGCATTATTCTTACATTGTAACCCCCGACTATACAAAGGAATAAATGGCAATTAATCAATTATAGTAAGACTTCAACATCTGTCTATATTTCTTATATGAGGTATTGTAACTATTTACACTATTTACATTGTTTGGACTGTTGTCCTCATCTCTATTGTCATATTCATGATGTTTCAGCCATTGTACACTCTGACCTTCTTCAGGATGTGTCTATATTTCTGAGATGAGGTATTGTAACTATTTACATTGTTCAGACTGTTGCCCTCATCTTTATTGTCACATTCACAATGTTTTGGCCATTGTACACTCCAGCCTCCAAGTGACTATTCTGGGTTTGGTTCAAAATTCAAATATTGCCTGAAGAAGGCCAGAATGTACAGCATTTGAAACACGAATGAAGATGGAGACAACTGTTCAAACAATGTAAATAGTGAGATTTTAGTGTAGTTCCCACAGAAAGACAAAATAAAACATTTGGTCCCAATAAGAGATTCTGGATTTAAACTATGTATTTACTGGATCCCGCATTTGGAAATGTTCACTATCATGGACTCTTTGATCACAATTAAATATCTGAGTGGCTTTTTCACAAAAGACTAACTGAAAACCTGTCCTGTGGTTAGGATTGTTAAGCTAGTTCTTGTCGATCTCAATTTAGACTTTCCAATAAGTAATCATAGATTTGAATTTATTGAACCATAGTATTTTTTTTATTATTTAGGTGTAGGTGACAGCAAAGCAAGAAATTGAAAGGGAGTTCCACAGCCAAGTAGTGCAAGAAAAGAAAATATTAGAATAGAACAGTTGGTTGCATCTAGCTAGTCCAACAGTAAAATGTAGAGACCTAATTGTCAATCTAGTAGCATGCTTAAATTCATGTAGTCGAGGTACTAAGGAAAAAGCTTATAAGAACAGTTGCTGTGAAAATATTTGTAGAAAAGATGGAGGGAAGTTATGTCATGTTAGTGAGAAAATCATCACCACCATAAACTCTTGGATTACATTTAATTAAAAATTTTTTTTGGGTGGGGGGTATATTTCAAAGAAACACTTCAATTAACCAAATTTTTTTGGAAATCTACTTTTTTTTACTGGATTTTTATTGTCGCAATAAACACAGGTATAACATTGAATTGTTTTTGTGAGTATATGATGAAGTTAAACATGGTTTTAAGGTCAATGTTTATAGCCACCTGGTGGCCATTCCATATACTACAAATGTAAGCAATACACTATTTTTCAGTGACTGGTAAAAACAAGTTATAATTTTGGTTTCTGGCATGGAAATTTCCACTTGTCTGGTTTCACTAATCTTGATGACTAAATAGAAATGGTCCAGTTTAGTATTTAGTACCTTGTAAATTGATCACTCACTAAAAGAAAATGAGTTTGGAAATTTTCAAAAACTAAAATGAGGTAAGATGGCTCAAGGGTCTCATTAGTAAACAATAGTGACTATTATTCTAGATTTGTTTTGAGTTATTGTATGACAGACAAAAAAGTAATTTATAGAATTATATATAAGAAGATATATATGTCAGTGAGAATTCAGGAACGGCAATTGTATGTTTAAAAAAATTTATTCTGTTAATGTTTTGATCTGTTCCTTGGAAGAATTGAAAAACCTCAGGAAAAATTGTACTATAGCAACCTTAAAACCTAAAAATACTGGGGTTAATTTTTTAAAAAATTAACAGTTAATAAAATTTTAAAATAAATAATGGTAAACAACTGAGATTTGTATATAGGAAAATGTTAGAATAGGGGATTTGTACATGGGGAAATGTTAGAATAGGGGATTTGTACATGGGAGAAATGTTAGAATAGGGGATTTGTACATGGGGGAAATGTTAGAATAGGGGATTTGTACATGGGGGAAATGTTAGAATAGGGGATTTGTACATGGGGAAATGTTAGAATAGGGGATTTGTACATGGGGAAATGTTAGAATAGGGGATTTGTACATGGGGAAATGTTAGAATAGGGGATTTGTACATGGGGGAAATGTTAGAATAGGGGATTTGTACATGGGGGAAATGTTAGAATAGGGGATTTGTACATGGGGGAAATGTTAGAATAGGGGATTTGTACATGGGGGAAATGTTAGAATAGGGGATTTGTACATGGGGAAATGTTAGAATAGGGGATTTGTACGTAGGAAAATGTTAGAATAAAATACAAAAGTTGGTGATTTGACATTGGAAAATAAAATGAATGTAGCTACGGTGATTGAATTATTATTACTTACACTATTTACATGTGGACTCTTGTCCTCATCTTTGTTTCTTTTAATAAAGTAAGTCAAATGACAGCAGGTCTTCAAGAGCGGCAGCAGCTTTAACAGAAGTGAAATCTTCAGTGAATGCAGTCAAGCATGACAAACAGCAGCAGCAGCACTCATGAGCAGTTAGGTTTAAGGCTCCAAGTTTTTCACAGAGAATTGTCCCACTGTACAATAGCCTAGTGGATTAAAGCATTGGTTCATGAATCTGGTGACAGTAATTGTAAGTTCAGTCCCTGGACCAGGCAGTTTGCTCCCAGTATAGGTTCTGGATTATTCTAGTATCCTTCCCAAATATGTCAAGGTCTCTAGAAGACCTCCATTAAAAAAAAAAAAAAAAAATTTGTGGGTTTTATATATTAAATTGAGGTATCTAGTAGACTACTGTTTACTAGTACTCAATGAATGAGACCGTGATAGTAAATGGAATGGTACTTAGACTCAGTGGAAATGGGCTGAGTAATAACTGAGCAGTACCAAAAGTAAGAACTAGATGAGATATCCCAAAACACGGGCAGCAAAATGTGAACAGTCTGCCCCAATAATATACTGAGAGTTCAGTTTCAAATTCTCTGTAAATTATTCAGATCAATATATTACCTGATGAAGGCCGGAGGGCACAGCAGCTGAAACATTGTGATAACATCAAAGATGAGGACAATAGTCCCTATGTAAATAATAATGAGAAAAATAAATCGCGTATATCTAAAGGAAAGAATGAATATAATATGCTTGTAATGTTTTTTCCTTAGATTGCCGTGGTAATGATTTTTCCATAGGTCATAGGTGTTAAGAGGCAGGTGGGGTTTCGGAGTAGCAGCACCCCCCCCCCACTCCATAGCAAACCAATTGTATATTTTCAAGGCAAAAGCTAGTTATTTCCTGGGTAACTTAGAAAATTTTTCACCAATTATTTTTGCTCTGCTCCATAAAACTTCAGCTCATATGCTTATTAAACATATCAGGTTGATGCAAAAGTCTCCAGCCTTTACAAATAAAAGCTTTCCCTCCACCCCCATATAAATCCATAGTATCATTATTCAGCCATCAAACTGGTTTTCTGTGACATTGAGGGCACTTTTCTGATAAATTATGTGTTCCATCATAAACAGCAATTTCAGCTATGATTTGATAAATTCCTGACCTTGTTGGAACTGCTGACTAGACAGAAAGCATTGTATGGGACAAGACAGGGGACTGTCTGATGGGGACATATTTGCTGACTCATTCAGAACTTCCCCAGCCGCCTTTGTGATCCTTTGCCATATCTTATTTGCAGTGTCATATGTTTGAGGACGGTCAGATAGATTTGCAACACAATGGGTGGGGGGAATTTGTTTTCATGCTGCAAAATCACTGATCAACTTCCTTGCCAAGAAAAAGATCCATACAGTGTGATATTCAAACGAGCCAGTTGCTCACTGTAACATTGGTGCAGTGTGTCCAGGTCCCAGCATTTATAATGAATTTTCTACCAAACAGAGGGATTTTTTTCTTGTGGCATATTAAATTTAGGCTGTTCTAGATTTAGCTAAGATTTTTATTTCAATCCTATTTTTCGTCCCCATTTTTTTTTTCTTTCTCTTCTTTCATCATGATATTTCCACACTTTATTCCAAAATCAATTTTTCTATATTGCAAGCACATCCTCATACTTGTTACAAAAGCTAAAGAGAAAAATCTATATTATCATTGAAAGACAAAAAGAAATGGAAAGATTACTAATAATGTGGTGTCTGTGTGAACACTCACCCCAATAATGCTCCTATTTTTTTATGTTTTTTTTACAAAAGCTAAAGACTAAATCCATGTTAACAATGTAAAAAAATATGGAGATTACTAATAGTGTGGGGTCTGTATCCACACTCGCTCTGATAATCATAATTTAAAAAGAAAATCCATATCAACATTGAAAGGAAAAACTAAAGATTACTCATTGTTGCCTAAAATAATGATACCTGTGAAGTAAAGATGCTCTTATTTTATAAAAAAAATTTATTGCATGTTTTGATATATAATTCTTTTTACAATATGAATATATTGTTTTAGGATTATTATTTCATATTAAAAATAATTAATCTTTTAATTTCCTTTTCTCTTCAGGAATATTCTCACACTTTATTCCAGAAACCTTGCTAAGCTGTTTTCTTTTTATATTGTGTGCATGTTTATATTTTCTATAGAACAATTGATTGAAGAATCCATCATGCTATAATTGAGCCTTGTAAGCATGTTTGTACAATTAACATAAAACTCCTGCTGATTAGGGATTAGTAGAAATACAAGTAAATTTTAAAGGTAGTTGAAGTTTGCCTAATTACAGAGTAGTCTCCCTTTATCTGTTTTCAAATAATTATAATATAAAGTCTATACAAAGAAAGTGATTTAACGCAGAAACTAAAGACCATCTCCAATGTTTATAAAGTGAGTTTACCTAATCTAAATAAATAGTAAATGATTGAAATGCATTCAAAATTAGAGAGAAAGGTATTATCAGTGGTCAGGAATTAATTCAGGATATACTGAGAGATTAAAGTTATGCATAGAATGTAAATACAAGTATCTATAGGTCTACCATTCATCCATGCTTAGAATATCGCTGCCACACATGGTTTTGTGCCTCTGTTATTTACCTTGAGCACCTTGATAAAATCTAAAGAAGAATCAGCAATATTATTGGTCCTGATCTGGCAGATCGGCTTCAGTCACATTCCTACCACCATAAGGTTTCCTCGCTGTGCCTTTTCTATACTTTCATGGTAATTGTTCAGATGAGCTCTTTGCTGTCGTACCTAGACTTTTTGAATTTAAGCACAGTACTAGACTGGCATCAAGATCTCATCAATTTACAGTTGAGCTTGCTAGATGTAACCGTAAATTCTATGCTAACAGTTTCTTTTCTCACACTTCTTTCTTGTGGAACTCCTTTCCAGCTTCATGCATTCTGGTCAACTTTAATCTGCAAAAGTTTAAATGCAATGTCAATCGCTATCTACTGTCCTCCTGATTACTCTTTCCTCTTCTCACTTATTATTAATGTTTCTGTTCCTAATTCTTCCACACCTTGTAACCCTTTATGTCTTAGTGGCCTTACTGCCTTGCATGGAGTGATATTGATTTAAAAAAAAAACAAACAAAATCAGGTCAGGGTGGGAGGGAGATATTGTCAGTGGTTTGGAATTAATGCAATTGTATTCATTACTGCTCGACTAGGCTAATTGAATGTTTAATGTTGTGTGCAAGTTATTTTACTATACATTCACTCATATATATATATATATATATATATATATATATGCGCGCACACACACACACACACACATTAATTTGTTTATCAACCCTTTTGTGGGTTATTTAAAACCAAGTCATATTTTGAATTATGAAAATAGTACTATTTTCTGCTATTGAATACTGGCAATTTCTTTTTTTTGTTATTTGCAGAATAACAATGATTTTTACAGAGTCCTACTATTTAACCCATGGTTGGGGAAAGGAGATAGATTCATACTTTTCCCAAGAGTATCTGTGCATAGGTGAATGTAAAAACATGAGTGGAATTTGAACTTGGCACTCCAATTTCTTATTTGAAGCCACTGTCTCTTACACCACCCACACATCTGCCTATGTATGCATGTACATACACACACACATGCCTATATAGATATGCACACACACATATGCATACATATGCTTAGAGACATGCATGCACATATGTACATATATCTAACACACATGTACATACAAACAAAGGTAAATTTGATATAGGTTTACAGCCATATCGTTGAAACAGTGGTTTTCATATCATCGCCGAAGTTAAGCAATATTGTGCTTGGTCAGTACCTAGACGAGCGACTGCTTCGGAATAGAAGGTTCTATAAGCTTGGATGTGCAGATGGTATGATGGATAATGGCTTGTGATTGTTAATTGGAAAGAGTTCCAATTCCTGTTGGGTTCATTATATTCACTTATGTGTAAGTACCCTCGGGAAAGGTATGAATCCACCTCCTCTCCCACCAGTTATAGGTTATTTAGTAGGACTTGCAGTAATAAATCATTATTTAAAAAAAAAAAGAAAAAAAAAAAGAATTCCTACAATCTCAAAATATATTTTGGCTTTAAATAACCTGCAAAAGGTTGATAAACTGTAAAAAAAATAACAAAAAAACAAATCAATCATTACACCACCCACACATCCACTTATACATATATATGTGCAGACACATATTTGTATATGTACACACATGCTTACAGTGACGTGCATGCACACACATGCACATATTGATCCAACTCCTCTATGTTGATATGCATTCATGCACACACACACACAATCTATATTGATATGTGCACGCATACACATTATTCAAGAATTTAAACTAAGAACAATAACAGGACCAAACAAAGAACTTTGCAGTGTATGTAATTAAATCACAAAAGCATCAAGTAATCGAGTTTGGTATTTGCAGCTGCTGCTACTTCAGCCACTCGCATCCTCGCACCACCACTTTCATATTACTTAGAGTTATTAATTAATGTGGAACATAATTCTCTTGCAGTAATGAATTCAGGTTGCACACAAGGACTTTCTTCTATTTTAAATGATTTCCTCACTTTTAACCGTCAGGATGACTGATGGTTGCTTGTTCATTCACTAACTCAAACTCTTAATACGGTTTTTGACTGATGCACAAAACCCAGATTCTATCCGGATTGGTGAGCCACTTTACCACTGATAGAATTTTAAGAATAAAGTCATTAATTTCAGCTTAGGGCCATATACTATGTTGAAACATTGGTTCCCATATGATCACTGAAGTTAAGCAATGTCAAGTCTGGGCATTACCTAGATGGGTGACCACTTTGGAATACCAGGTGCTGTAAGCTTGGACGTGCAGGTGGTGTAATGAATAATTGCTTGAAATTGTTAATTGTAGAGCTGAGTTCCAATTCCAGTTGGGTTCCTTATATTCTCTCACACGTGAAAACTCTTGGGGGAATGTATGAATCCAACTCTTTTCCCCCCAAACTATAGGTTAATTAGTAAGATTTGTATCACTAAACCATTATTATCTAAAAAAAGACTTAAAATCTAAAAATATTTTCTGGCTTTAAATAGCCTGCAAAGGGTTGATAAGCCATAAAAAACACGTCGCATTTTTCACCAGCAGTCCAGATTGTATATTTGATAAATGGATGTAGGACAAATGAATAAAAAGCTTGAAGTTTGGGAGTTAGCTTCTGTATTTAATTACAATTCAATACATATTTTCCTCAAATCAATGAATAGCACATTTTTTTTAATCTTTTCCAATGATATTTACTCTGTACAAAACTTGAGTGCGACTTGTGGTAGAGGGTTACATAGCAAGACACACAGCTCATGCAGATATGTATAGAAGATAACGGTTAACCCAGGACTTTAGCAGATTAAGATGGTAGGGATCGGAGAAGTGTCCTCTTGAGTCAGTTCTACAAGGTAGTGGTTTGGAGGAAGAGGCTGATTCAGTGGAACTTATATCTCACCAATAGAATATGAAGAAAATGATGGTGGATTGCTATAGTGTGCATGACATGGCAGGTCTTAGCTGTGAACATTAGGACTGGCAGAATTAGTGTTGTTCATCAGAACACTCACCGTAGAAATAGTGATAAAGCAGCTGCTTGAAAATAAGTTTGCTTGATCAAGGCTAGCAATTCATAAATGAAAAAAAGCAGTTAACTTTCTCTTTATTTCAATCAAAACATCTTTTGAATTTGTCATCTATACTATAAGGATTGATTTGTTTATGGATGAGTTATTTGTTTGCTAGTATGAAACTGCAAAAATGGCATATCATAGAGATTTTTGGTAAGATAATACCATTAAATAGTTCAAAGAACAAAAAAGATATTACTATCAAATTTGTAGCTTAATTGGAACCAATCTATAGAATTAATATTCAGCTATCTGAAGAAATTACAAAATCATTATTTCTATTGAATGTCAAAAAGATGGATTTTCCATTGACACCGTCATTATTTTAACTACTTTCACTCCTCCTTAGAATTTTAATAAATCCTAAACATGAAATGGAATTTATACATTTTCTTTGTTCTTTGAGAATTGGCAACAAAAATAAATACTATTTATTAGATGGTTTATTTGAATGGTAGGCTAAACATCGGCTGATTGCCAATCGATTCAAACTTTATAAAATGGTAAATCGACATCTCCAGTTGCCTTGATCTATCCACATCCTTTCACCTTTCATTCCTATCTGCTCTCGCTCCAAATCTTCTGTAACCCCCTTGCCTTGATCGATCCACTATCTTTCTCCACATCCTCTCCTTTACCACTCCTATCTGCTCTTCCTCCAAACCTTCTGTAACCCCTTGCGTGCTAGTGGCTTCCAGTCTTGCTTGGGGTGATAAGCTTAAAAAAAAAAAAAAAAAAATAAGGATTTCCTTATAGTTGGTTTACATATTTTAATAATTTAATAAATGTTTATAAATTTATGAATAAAAAATTGTTTCATATTTATTTTTTTATAAATAGGTAAATGATAAATATTGTATTGCAGTAGTTTTAATTGTGTTAGTTTTTAGAAAGTTGTAAATGTAAAATTATTGTTGCAAATGTTTTTTGGCACACAGCTGATAGGAATATATGCAAGCCATACTGATAGAATAGGGCTATTATATGTATAATGTAAATACATTGCTAATGATTTTACTATAGGAATGCATTGAAAATCGGGAAGAAAGGGATTGTCAGTGGTCAGGAATGAATGCAAGCATTACTGATAGAATAGGGCTATTATATGTATAATGTAAATGCATTGCTAATGATTTTACTATAGGAATGCATTGAAAATCGGGAAGAAAGGGATTGTCAGTGGTCAAGAATGAATGCAAGCATTACTGATAGAATAGGGCTATTATATGTATAATGTAAATGCATTGCTAATGATTTTACTATAGGAATGCATTGAAAATCAGGAAGAAAGGGATTGTCAGTGGTCAGGAATGAATGCAAGCATTACTGATAGAATAGGGCTATTATATGTATAATGTAAATGCATTGCTAATGATTTTACTATAGGAATGCATTGAAAATCAGGAAGAAAGGGATTGTCAGTGGTCAGGAATGAATGCAAGCATTACTGATAGAATAGGGCTATTATATGTATAATGTAAATGCATTGCTAATGATTTTACTATAGGAATGCATTGAAAATCAGGAAGAAAGGGATTGTCAGTGGTCTGGAATGAATGCAAGCATTACTGATAGAATAGGGCTATTATATGTATAATGTAAATGCATTGCTAATGATTTTACTATAGGAATGCATTGAAAATCAGGAAGAAAGGGATTGTCAGTGGTCAGGAATGAATGCAAGCATTACTGATAGAATAGGGCTATTATATGTATAATGTAAATGCATTGCTAATGATTTTATCATAGAAATACTTTGAAAACCAGAAAGAAAAGATTCTCAGTCATTAGGAATTAATTTAAATGTTACTGACAGTATAATGATATTATATTACAAGAATTTATTTCTGTTTGTGACTGTGTTGTTTATTTGCTATCATATAACAGAGGACAGCACTATTTAAATGCTCTAACTTAATAAAAGAATTTTCAATCTAATTTGCAGTTTAATACTGCATTTGTGCTCACCCAGATATTAATGATCCAGTTTTTGTATGTTTTTTGTTTCTTTAACTTTCTTTCCCAAGCTGAAAAGCAAATCCTATTAACGCTAAAAGAAGAAAAGAAATGAAAAGCTGCATAAAATGAAACTATTATTTTTATTGCTATGATTGATTTCAAAGCTAAACACTATGCCACCTGTTACAAAGTATGTTGGCAAATGATAGGGAAATTGTATTGACAACACTTTGTCATTCTAAACTTTAAGTTCAAAAGAAGCTTTGTAGAGTAATTGACAAAGTTTCCAATAAACAATAACAAAAGAAAGAAAAGAACAGGGCAAACACACACACACACACATATATATATATATATATATATATATATATATATATAAGACAAAAACAGGCAAAGCAATGGTAATAAGGTAAAAGTTCACAAAGTATGAATAGTGTTAAACAAAAAGAGTACAGATGAGTGATTGCAGTGTTCTGACTTCAAGACAAGAAAAAACGAAAATATGGTGGATAATTCTATGAAGTGACCAATCTTATTGGCTAGCAGGAAATCCCAGCATGCATCTGTACAAATTGTCTATAAATTTGGGTTGGTGGATGTTTTTGCAGTCATTCATAACAAGATTGGAAGCAACAAACGTTTCCTAAAATTGTAGAGTAATTGGTCATGGTTATCTGTAACTGACAAAAATGTTCAGATGGAATTGACAAAGTTTCCACTAAACAATAAGAAAAATAACAGGGTAAAGCAAGAGTAATAAGGTAAACATTTCACAATGTAAGAATGGTGTTAACATGCAAAAGGGACACAGTCAAGTGATTGTAGCATTCTGACTTCAAGACAAAGAACAAAATATGGCAGGTGAGACCAAGAAATATCGTATTTGACAGCATATAAGATGCACATTTTTTACTAAAAATATCTTTTAAAATGCCCCTGCATCATATGAAACTTTAAAATTCGGGATCGTCGGCTGAAATTAGCTACCTGGCAACTCCTATTAGCTTAAACTTTAGAGTAACTTTCATGTACCTATTGTCATTATTTAAAAGGCTATTATGCAGATTAAAAATGTTATTGATAATATTCATTATATTAATTTCATCATGTTTAATATTAGTACTTTGTTTCACTAAAATTATATGCAATGAATTCAATTTATATATTTGTAAAATATATTTGTTTCATTAATATTTTTCTTGTGATAACTCCCGGTTGCATTGGTATAAATACAATCAGAATTTTTATTTCCTAATTATTCCACTAAGAATATAGACAATTTGTACAGATGCATGCTGGGATTTCCTCCTAGCCAATAAGATTGGTCACTTCATAGAATTATCCACCATATTTTCATTTTTTCTTGTCTTGAAGTCAGAACACTGCAATCACTCATCTGTACTCAACGCAGGTTGTACAGACCATATAAAGGAAAATTTTTGACTGAATTTTAATGGTAACTGTTCTGTTTTGCTCAATTGTAATAATTGCTTGATTTTTATTTTGTTTTCTTACCTTTGAATATAAAAAAATATTTTTATAGGTTTGTGTTCTTTTTTTTCCTATTATTTTTTGTTTAATTGAAATCATGTTCTTTCTTCATGACAAAGAAACACTTCATTTCATTGGTTAGGAAGAAATACCCAGCATGCATTTATACAAATTGTCTGTAGATTAGGAGAGATGTTTTTAGCACTCATTCTGACAGATTGGAAATGTTTATTAGATTTTAATATAGATTTGTTTCAAGTTACTATTGTCCTTTACTTGCTTCTGTTTTTGTTAACGAAAAGACACCTGGAGAGGATTTTTGCTTTTAATCAAAAGATAATATAAAAGGAGAACATTGAAAATAGCATCCAGCATTTGTTTTGCAGTGCACACTCCAAGCCCCAAAAATCAAACCACGAGCTTCCTTTCCCCAAAACTGCACGCAATATTGAGTCACCATAGCTTTGAACTGTGTCTAATGAGCATCTGTGCTTTATCTTGATTCATTTTGGGCATCTGAAACTTGACCTTCGACATCAAGGCCAGCAGACATTGAAGAAGGTTATTTTTGGAATGCACAGAAATTTTCCATTTCTTGTTTAAATATTTTACCAACAGTACAGCATTGAATAATTAAAATCTTGAGAAAATTCAAAGGAAGGTCTGCAATGTAATTGATCCTAACCTGACATCTCAACTTCACTTTCTCACAGATGTAACATGGCCTGCCTCTGTCTTTGGCAATAAAACCACTAAGATGCAAGAGGTTACTAAGTGTTAGAGAATATGAGAGAAAAATACCATTAAGTAGAGAAGAAAATAAAAGAACAAAAGTTAAGAAGACAGAAGATAACAATTGACATTGCATTTAAATTTTTGAAGATCAAAGTTCACTGGAAAGCCTGGAGCCAGATGACTATCATAAGTGAGAAGTACAATAGAAGAATCTGTTAGCATAGAATTTAGAGTTACATTTAGCCATTTCAACTGTAAAATGATGAGACCTTGCTGCCAATCTAGGATTTCACTTAAATTCATAAAGTCTAGGTACCATAATGGAAAGTTCATTAGAACAGTTACCATGAATGTATTTATAGATAAGGCACGGACAAACTATATTATGGCAGCAGGAATATGTCTGAAGCTGAGATGTCAGGTCAGGACCAGTAACATTGCAGATTCTTCTTTGTATTTTATCAAGAATCTCTAAATATTGTAGTGGAACACACAAGCTTGGGTTGGTTCATTTAGATGGTGCCTGCTAACAGTTAATAATAAACACAATGATCTGACAGGTCAAAAGCAATGATAGCAAATACAAGGAATTCAAATAAATATGGCAAAATTTATTCTTGGCAAATACAAAATACAATTCCAAGAAAGAAAATGTGAAAGGTAGATGTAGAAAAGAATTCTGGAGAAATCAGATGAAAAGCTGTGGTTCAGTCAGTTGTGTGTCATGCATGATGCACACTTAGGCGATCATGTATCTTTTGATACATGACTGACGAACAGATTTGTTCCCACAGTAGGTTGCCATTTCTTTCTGCGGTAGACCAGTTGCCATCCAAGACTATAGAACACAGTCTGTCCTGCTACTTAACCATAGCTGGAGGGAGAGGATGATTCCTACTTTTCTCAAGGGTATTAACACATAAATGAATTTAATGGATTCAACTTGAATTTGAACTTGGCTCTCTGATTTCTCAATCTGAGCCGCTATCCATTACTCCACCATGCCTCCCTGTGGTTGGGAATTCAAAATCTAGTAATGAGAAATGTTCATTTGTCATGTGCAAAAATAAATTGTAAAAAGAAAAGTTTATATAGCTCCACTGACAAGGAAACCATAACTATTAGTATGTTACAAAAAATCAGTATAGTATACACAGAAGATAAATAGATATGTGTAGAAAACTGACTGGAAAAGTGGATGCACACACAGTAAATACCCAGTTTACTGTATGTGTGCATCCACTTTTCCATAAGTTATGGTTTTCTTATCAGCATATTCTTTGCCCATCAACAGTTCTGTTGATGGGCAAAGAATATGCTGAATCAGTTGACATGTGCAGAAGGTAACTGAAACGGTCGGAATTTGAAGAAAAGTAAGCTGAGTGCGCAGGAAAGAATGGTGCATGCCAATGATCATTCCTTGGCTGTGCTCCGGAGAAGAATGGTCTATGTCAAGGACGATTGCATTAAAAATTCCAGAATGCAGCAGGTAATGAATCCGCTAACAAACTCAGGAGATACTGGAATAAGTGGGTGTTTGCTGAGGATGCTGGAACCATTAACAAGTGCTGAAGAATGCTGGAATGAGTGATCGTGTGCTGGCCCGTGCAATTGGGGGAGAAGAACTTAAATTTCTTCTTGAAAGGTAATCGCATAGCATGTAATTAGGGGAAAGACAGTCTTTGTCCTGAAAGTGATTTTCACTGCATGGGTGTAGAATGTCCACCACGACAATAGATTGCACCCATAACCAGGCAGAGCACAGGCTGCATATGGGTTTGACTGAAATGGCAGGACCTCATGGGGTCAACCACCACACACGATCATGCAGCAACCTGATCACCTATTGGTTAGAGACGGTCCACTGCTAAAGGCAATGGACCCCATGGTAACCCAGCAGATAAAATAGGAACCTTAAAAGATTCCTATTGAAGATATGGGAAGAGGTATCATACTGTTCCGAAGAACCGGGTCACTATACAACCGAAAGTTCTCTTACTAGTTGAAAGGGCTCAGCTGTACAAGCAGGGTCACCATGTAGCAGAGAGAGAAAACCCATCCTCTGAATAGGCGGTTTTTTGGTTGCTGGTTTTATGGTATAAGGAGGTGTTACAATATATGCTGAATTTCATAACTTCTATTGAGATAATAATAATTTAGTGATACAAGTCTCACTAATTAACCCATAGCTGGGGGAAGAAGTTGTTGATTAATACCTTTCCCAAAGATATTTCCACATAAGTGAATATAATGGACCCAACAGGCATTGGAATTTGGCTCTCTGATTAACAATCTCATGCCATTATCCATTACACCACCCACAAATCCAGGCTTACAGCACCTGGTGTTCTCAAGCAGTCACCCATCTAGGTACTGACCAAGCTCAGCATTATTTAACTTTGGTGATCATCCAGGAACCAGTGTTTCAATGTGAATTTTTTAAGCTTATAAATTCATTTTTTAATTAGTCTTTTTAATTTAATTTCTCAAAAGAAAACCTTTTGATAAAACAGAATCTTGAGCAATAAACTGAGTGGCAGCACTTCACCAGACAATAGAAAAATTCACACTGAGGAGAAATTTCAATAAACCAAAATACTGTGTAAAGGTTAAATCCAGGAAGGGAGACAAACCTGCTATTGCCACTGTTTAGAACACAGCCATTAAGCTGAGGAGTGGGTGTCTAATATCTTCAGACATTTGTTAGCCAAGGATGGTGAGTTCAATCCTTGGTAGGACTACAAGAATCAGCATAGTTAACACCTTTTGGGTTTTTTTTTTTTTGGTGGGGGGGGAGTTATTTTTATTTATCCTATAAAGCCAGAACAATAAAAAGGAAACTCCAAATATATACCAAGATTAACTAAATGATATATCGATAAAATTTAAAATGGGTATCTGAAAATGCGACAATGCTAATGCTGTGACAATACTCTGCAACACTATAAGAAAATTACAACACACACGACTGTTTTGAAAAGTTCTCAGCTCAACCCAGTTCATAAAATTCTTTTTTTTTCTTCTCTTTTTTTTTCTTCTCTTTTTTTTTCTTCTCTCTTTTTTTCTTCTCTCTTTTTTTCTTCTCTCTTTTTTTCTTCTCTCTTTTTTCTTCTCTCTTTTTTTCTTCTCTCTTTTTTTCTTCTCTCTTTTTTTCTTCTCTCTTTTTTTCTTCTCTCTTTTTTTCTTCTCTCTTTTTTTCTTCTCTCTTTTTTTCTTCTCTCTTTTTTTCTTCTCTCTTTTTTTCTTCTCTCTTTTTTTCTTCTCTCTTTTTTTCTTCTCTCTTTTTTTCTTCTCTCTTTTTTTCTATGGCTTCTTAAAATGCTTTTGGCTCTCATCAGATACTTTTTTATTTTTCAGTAATGGTTTTTGTCTTTATTTTCATTCCAAATGTTTTGCCAATGGAATTTGAGGGTGGTTCTATCTGTTATTTTTTTTTTGTTAATGAATAACAAACCAGTTAACAAATAGAGAAACGAGTAACAACAGCTTTTATTTAATAGAGTAATATAAGTAATAAGTAAGCCAAACTTCCTATTGTTTCAATATATTTGGCATATACATTTGTCTTTAGCAACTGCACACCCCACAAAAAAAAAGAATTTCTGATGGTTGGCCAATGAAATACTGATTTAGGGAAATTGAAATGGCCAATAATTTTTATAACGAGAGAGAGAGTGTGTCTGTGTATATGTTTTTATATATCCTTAAATATAATAAGCCATATATATATATATATATATATATATATATACACACACACACAAATGAGATGCTTTTGAAATTTTCTAAAAAAACATTTAATCACCAGTTACTTAAAGAGTTACTGAAGAGGCATGAAATTGCTGAAACACAAAAGCTATTGTGTAGCGATTTCAACCTGTTTTTTTTCTAATATATATATATATATATATGAGTTTTTATTTTTATTTTTTTTGTGTGTGTGTGTAACAATTGAGGGGCAGTGTGCAAAAGACCCGATTCACGTCCAAATGCAAAAAGCTAACTACAAAGCAGTCCCCTTCTTTCCCTCTCTCTTTGCACAAGTTGGCAAGGGAGGGTGCGGTGAACTACAAAGAGAACTGCTCCCTAGGGCAACACAGAGCACAGTAAGAACTAGATTGAATCTCGACACTCAGAATTTTGACATTTAACAAAAAGCAGAGTAGAGAGATGGACAGCTTTACATTATTGTGCTTTGAGAATTTGCTGCAGTAAAAAAAATTTTCTTGTAAATATTTATGAGTATAAAATACCAATCTCTTTTCTGAGGTGTTTAGAAATTATACATTGTTCAATTATTAATGTTAACAATAAACTATTTTAAATTACAAAATTGTACATGGATTAAACAAAAATTACTTACTATATAATACATATTACTTATAATACATTCCTTCTTTCCATCAATCTTGATGGCACAAGTACACTAGTGTGTGTGTGTGTGTGTGTATATATATATATAGTGTATATTTTGGCAGAATGTTTTCATTGGATAATTTAGACAAGTTTTGTCTACTTATTTCTTAAAACTCTCAAAAACACCATACTTAGTTACCTCCCCTGAAGTGTTGTGTGTGTAAATATATTTATTTGTGTATACATGGTGTATCAAAAATAATTTTACAAACTTTGGAGACAATTTCTTACAGCAAATCAAGGACAAAAGTCCCTATAAACATATTTCTGCATATCCTTCCTTTTTGAGTTATTAAGTTTAAAGAAAGTTTACAGTAGATGGCGCTGTGTTTACAGTAGGCGGCGCTAAGTTACGTTTGTCATTTGTGTACATTCGTTGCTAGTCTGTCTTCAATGTTTAATGTGTATAGTAGTTAGTTAACTGAGAAGTGTTCCATTTAACAATGGCAGGATATTCAAATTGTAAGCAGGCAGGTATGATTTTTACATACGGACGCACAAATGGTAATGGACGTAAGGCTGCATGGCCGTTTCATATTGCATTTCTAGACTGATGACAGTCGTGTCAGCCAACCTTTGCTGCTGTTTATCATTGCATTGCTGAGAAGGAATGCATGGCGCCACAAACTATGGATCAAAGACCAAAATCTGCTTGTATGGCTGACCATGAAGAACGTATTCTACAGACTGTCAGACGATCCAGCCATCAGCACACGTCAAGTGGCCCAAGCATGTCGTACATCTCATAGTACCGCATGGAGGGTACTTCAAGAGCAGCTCCTGTATCCATATCATTTGCAACATGTCTTCACCCTCTGATCACTCACCATGGGAGAACGTTTGCCTAAGGTTTCTTGCACAAACTGCTGATCCATTGTTTGTCTCTTCAGTCTTATTTGCGAATGGGGTGATATTCAGAAGAGATGAAATAATAAATTTACACAACCAACTTTTGCGGGTGGATCAGAATCCCCATGGTAGAATACAGGCTAGATACCAGCATCTGTTTATAATTCATGTGTGGGCTGGAATTGGAGGTAAGTGTCCGGTAGGTCCGTATGTTCTCCCAGCACAGTCTTACAGGAGCTATCTACAGGGACTTTGTTTCTAACACTCTTTCAGAACTGCTAGAGGATGCACCCCTGCTAATACGAAGATGCGTGTGGTTCATGAATGATGGGACTCCATCACATTTTAGTCACATTGTTCGTGATGCATTGGCTGATATCGACCATGAAAGATAGATAGGTAGTTCCATGGCCTGCATGTTCCCCTGATATCAATACTTTGAATTTTTATCTGTGGGGCCACCTAAAAGAATTGGTTTATGCAGTAGACATTAATAATGAACAGATGATTGCCTGCATGGGTGCCTGCTAAACCATTCGACACTGTGAGAGTATTTGAAAGGGTCCACCAGTCAATGATCCGACGGGTGCATGTGTGTGTAGAAGCAAGCGGAGGACATTTTGAACATTTGTTATGAGTTGCTGTGTTGAGGTGCAATGATGGCCTTTTGGACATATTTATATGGACATTTTACCTCGTTTCAGTGCCAGGAACCGACCCTCAATGTTTGTATAAGTATTTTGGATTGTATATTGGATTGTACATTTAATAGCGTCTACCATATACTTTAAACTTAATAACTCAAAAACGAAGGATTTGCGGACATATGTTTATACAAACTTTTGTCCTTGTTTTGGTGTGAGGATACGCCTCCCTTGAACTTTATATATGTGTGTTTATTTATGTTTGTGTTTTATATATATATGTGTGTGTGTGTGTGTGTGTGTGTGTTTATATATGTGTGTGTGTGTGTGTGTGTTTATATATATGTGTGTGTGTGTGTTTATATATATGTGTGTGTGTGTGTGTGTGTTTATATGTGTGTGTGTGTGTGTGTGTTTATATGTGTGTGTGTGTTTATATGTGTGTGTGTGTTTATATATGTGTGTGTGTGTGTTTATATATGTGTGTGTGTGTGTGTGTGTGTTTATATATGTGTGTGTGTGTGTGTGTGTGTTTATGTGTGTGTGTGTTTGTGTGTGTTTATATATGTATGTTTTATGTGTGTGTGTTTATATATGTATGTTTTATGTGTGTGTTTATATATATATTTTTTATGTTTGTGTGTGTTTATATATGTTTGTGTTTTTGTGTGTGTTTATATATATGTATGTTTTATGTGTGTGTTTTTATATATATTTTTTATGTTTGTGTGTGTTTATATATGTTTGTGTTTTTGTGTGTGTTTATATATATATGTTTGTGTTTTTGTGTGTGTTTATATATATATGTGTGTGTGTTTTTGTGTTTTATATATATATATGTGTGTGTGTTTTTGTGTTTTATATATTATATATATATATATTAATAATTATATATATGTTTGTTTTTATGTGTATTTATATATATATATATATATATGTTTGTGTTTTTGTGTGTGTTCATATATATATGTTTGTGTTTTATATACTTGTGTGTGTGTGTTTTTATATATGTATATGTGGAAACCGTTTCTTTGTTCCCAATCATATGACGTAATATAGAACCATTAAATTTTATATACATATTTATTGGGCTCTGGGGAATGTTTTAACTTAAAGAATAAAAGGTTCCTTCTGTTGAAAGTGGGGACCGACCTATTTCTGTTATTTAGAGTGATCTTTCTCCATAATTGATTATTTTATTATTATTTTTCACCTAGTACAAGGCAAAAGAGTCACTCAAGATAGTTACAGAATGCCGTTTCATGGTTGTAAATGGAGGAGGTCAGAAATACAGATTATGATGACATGTCCGATTACAATTAATCCTAGACCTGAAGACATTGATTGTAGTGATCGGTGAAGTGTCCTATCTGGAGTCTGTTCCATAAAAGCAGCTTTCTTGGGAAGAAGCTGTGTAGAATTTCTTTCTTGCCAATGGAGGAGAAAAGGAAGGCTTTAATCCTGTGTACATGGCATTCCTCAACGCATTTCCCAGAAATTTCAGCTGCTTCTTCCTGATAAGTATAAGTTTCCTCTTTGTTTCAATTCTCTCCAAAACCTTGTCATTGCTCACACATTTGGCCCATGGTATTCTTAGCATCCTTCTGTAGAACCACATTTCTGTTGCTTCAAATTTCTTCTTCCTCTTTGAGGAGATTGTCCAGCATTCACTGCCATACAGGAAGACAGATATCATGTAACAGTTCAGTACTCTTTTCTTTGTTTCCAACAAAATTTTCCTGTAATACTTTGCTCAGCTTTTGGAATGCATCTTTGGCGATCCCAATTTCTCTTTGGATCACAGTGTCATTTTTTTCCATCCAGTTCGAATATTTTGCAGGTATTTAAGTTTCTGTACCTGCTTGATTTTAGTATCCTCGACCTGTAAATTGCATTTTGAACTCATCTTTTTGCTGATGACCATGCATTCTGTCTTCTTGAAGTTTATGCTTTGTTCTTTTTTCTCACTTTGCTTTGATACCTCTACATCAGGTGTGAGAAACTGGTGTGAGAGGGTACATCATCAATGATATCACTGTGAGTGTCAAAAGAAAATTTGGTAAGATATCAGTCTCTATCAACGCTGTTGTGTTTTTATTCAAATCTTACAATACAGACAGGCACAGTATTTGTATAAAAATTATGATATATATAAATTCTGATTAAATTTAAATGTAATGAAAACTGAAAAAAAGTCAGCATCTTATTTGTAACACTGCAACACAATAATCATGCTATGGGCAGCCATGTTGCTTTCTAAAATTTTCCATTTGTGGCAAGTTATGACAGCACTTGAAAAACTTTCAGATATTGGAGGTTTTGGATAAAGGATACTCAACCTGTACTAATTTCATACCCCTTCAGGCGATTATGGCTCTCCAAAGTTTTTTGTCCTTTGTCACTCTAAGTAAAATTTGTGTTTTGCTATCTCTCCTAATCCCTGGTCTGCCAACCATTTACACAAACTTGTCAAGTTATGAGCTGCTTTCCTCTGTTCCTCTTGCCTTCAATATATCCTGTGAGTATCAAATTCTCTAAGCCCTCTCTCCTCGTTGTGTCACAGAAATTTCAACTATCTCTTTCTGCTGTTAATTATAAGCGTCTTTTTTGTTTCCATTTTCTCTAAAACTTCATTGCTTACGTGGTCAATCTATGTATTCTCAGCATCCTTCTGTAGAACCACATTTCTGTTAGGCTTATAGTCACATCACATTGAAACACTCGTTCCTGTATGATCACCAAAGTTAAGTGACATCAAGCCTTGTCAGTACCTAGATAGGTGACCACTTGATGACCAGATGCTGTAAGCTTGAATGGGCAGGCAGTCTAATGGATAATGGCTGAATTGTTAATTGGAGAGCTGAGCTCACATTCCAATTGGGTTCATTATATTCACTTACATGCACTTACTTGGGAAAAGGTATGAATCTATCTCTTCTCCGTGTGGCTCTGTTAATTAGTAAGACTTGTATCACTAAAACTATCATTATCTCCAAAAAAATAAAATAATGATTAAAATATTTAGATTTCGGCATTAAATAACCTATATAGGTCGATATGCCACTAAACAAAAACAACTAACCAACATTTCTGTGACCTCAATTTCTTCATCTGTGAGGAGATTGTCCAGCATTCACTGCCATAAAGGATGACCAATATTACAGTTCAGTACACTTTTCTTTTGTTACTTATGAAATTTTCCCTTTTCTCAATACTTTTGCTTAGCTTTTGGAAGGCATCTTTTGCTCTCCCTGTGTTCCTGTGGATTTCAATGTCATGTTTTCCTAGATATTTAAATTTCTGTATTTGCTTGATTTTGACATCTCCAATTTGTAATTTGCATGTTGGGTTGTCCCTTTTGCTGACAACCATACATTCTATCTTCTTACAATTGATGGTTGATCTTTTCTTCTCTGGCTTTCTTTTACTACTTTCCATGGGAGTGCCTGTAGTTTACTTTCCCTGACTGCTACTAATACTGTACAATATAAATCAAGAAGTTTATCAAATGCTTTTGTATAATTTATAAAACATAAGTATATACTTTTTTTTTCTTTTTTTTTTTATAATCCACCCCATGCAGGGCATTAATGCCACTAAGATGCAAGGGGCTATTGGAAGTGAAACAGAAGGAAAAAAAAACTGTAGACAGGTCTGGAAACCCAATAATTGTATAAATTTTAGTGTTTAGGTGGAGACGTTAGAAGTATAGATTTGAAGTAGAATTTAGAAAGAATTGGAAATAAGGAGTAAACCTCTAATCCTGTTCAAAAAAACTGGGGAGGTGTGTGAACCAGACAATAGGTGAACTTATCCTATTGTGAACAAAAAAAAAAAAAAAAATAAATAAATAGTAAAAATTTCAAAATTTAAGCAGACGTTAGAAGTACTGAGTTGAAGTAGAATTTAAAATGAACCGGGAATCCAATTCTAAATAACAATTGTAAAATGGATAATTCCTCATTTCATATTTCATTTCTTTCATATTCATACAAGAAGTTATGTGAAGAGAAATTAAAATATAAACATAAAACATACTAAACCACAAATAAACCGGTTCCTTTTAAAACAATTTTATTATTAATTACACATATTTTAATTTTTATTTACGATACAAGTTATAATAATTATTATTACTCACATTATACATCAAACAATCGATATAATAAATGCAAATGTCGGTGTGTCACTGTCACACTTTTTCAATTTTACTCCTAGAGACTGTGGCCCAACATATAGTATTTTGGAATCAGGCCAACCACGTGAGCAAATTAACAACATTCCAGGTTAGATCCGGACCTGCAATCCTGAAATTTTTGATTCCTAAGTTTTCATTACTGTAATTGTTTTTATTAATTGTTTTTTTTTTTTTGTGGGGGGGTGGGGTTGTGATTTTTGTGAAAAAAATTTTTGTACAATAACAATTCTTATAACTTGGAAAAAAAAATTGAGAATAATTGAAATTAATTGCAAAATCCTGTGAAAGTCCCCCATGAAATAAAAATAATTGTTTGTATGAAAAGTAAGGACCTACGTACATCAAATTGTCTTTAAGTAGCGGCAGAAGAATAATCATTGAACTTTTACAAGGTAAGCTTAAATATTAATGCAATACTAAAATGCAGAGATCAATTTTGAGTTCTTCTGTAGTTTATTGTTGCCTATCACATTTACTCCTCCCTAACTATTGTGACGAAGGTACAATCAAGAGCCCCTTGCAGCTTAAATGCCTCCTGATAGGGTGGCTTTTAAGCTAAGAATAAATAAATGGAAAGTTTTTCAGAAAAATTGCAGTCCTTGATACACAGAACAGAAAAACTTTGAACATATTAAAATTATTGATATATCATTGAAATAAATTTTAAGTTTTGACAATTCCTATATTTTCTTAATGAAAGTCAGCTGGAAATTCATTGATAGACATTAAATTATCAAACTACAAACTTTCAGAATGAATGATAAATTAACAATACCCAAATAACATAGGCCTATCATTGTTCCAGGGCTAATTTGAAACATCTCTTTAATGAAAACATTACGCTGCAGGAAAAAGATCTTGCATTAAAGGCTTTTCCATTCAAGTAATATTAACCCCAGGGTGACATTTTATACCAATTTCAGTATTTACTATATTATAATTTCCAAAGATTAAGGTCATTTTAAAAAAAACAAAAAAACATTGTCTGCTTAGGGAAATTTGTATTTATTTAAATAACATAAAGTATGGATGCCTCCTTTTTGTTTACTTAGTGTCATTTTTTTTTTTCAAAACAATTATATTTTTATTATACATACTTGTTTCTTCCTCACATTTATATGAAAATACGTAACAGTGGCAAACCAGCATGCATCTATTTAATTTATATATTTACCATCAAGTCATGTGACAATTTTCTAACCATATAGATTGTGTTTTACAATGGCACACCTACATAGGGTCTTCACCTATCAAGTAGTTGCCAAACATCCTAGGTATTTGTTTATAATAAAGTTCTAATATAGTGATGTGAATTTTATATGTTGTGTTATGTATATTTAAATTTATTTAATAATGTTGTTATAATATATTATGAATGTTTATTATTTTTCCAACACATAATAGTTGGAATATAAGATACAGGCATTTGTTTATATATGCAGATTGATATAGGAATATGTATTGAAAACAAATACTGAAAATGCCATAAAAACAGCCTTAGCTCAAGAACTCCTTGTCTAATTTTAATTATATTTGGCACTGTACTTGACAGGTGTTCAAAGTACAGTATGATCGTAAATTGGATCTGGTATTATGTATCCTTTAAGCTGTATCTCTGGAACTAA
>OZ038507.1:230000-242500 GCA_964036315.1 Acanthosepion esculentum | reverse complement strand
ATGAATAAACATCCATTTAAACCAGTTAACAACTCTATAAAAAAAATAAAGAAAGAAAAAAATAAAAAAAAAATTTCCCTCCACTAATACTAAAGTACCCATTCCATACAAATATTGACCCCACCAACACTCTGAAAGAAGACTCCATAATGTATCCAAAAATTGTAACAACCCACCCCCCATTTTTGTGTACATTATGGAACCCTCCCTCAAAACACTAGCAAAGTCAATATTTATATGGAACAAACACTTCAGTATTAACAAAAGGGAATTATTTTTTCCTCTTCTATCCATCTATCTTTTTCTTTTTTTCTTTTTTTTAGCATTCATCAAATAATTATTTTTTTCTCTTCTTAATATTCATAAAATGATTTTTAAAAAAATTTTTTTTAAATGCAAAATTAATATCCCCAAAAATTAGTTATATCATTTGTTCACTGTTAAGTACTTTAGGTTAATAAACATTAACAGAAACTACTCCACTGTCTTTACCATGAAGATTATAACAGTCCGCAGGAAATTTATATGTGAATTTCTGGGATGAATTATCATTATTTATGGGACAATTGCCTCATGGATTAAAGCACGTTTTCATGAATTTGGTGAGATATTCATTATGAGTTCAATCCCTGGGATGGGCAGTGTGTACTGGAACTCAGTGGTAACAGGCAAGCAATAACTAAGCAGGCTAAAAATAAGAACTACACTATATCCCCAGACATGAGTAGTGGAATGAGAAGAGTTAACTCCCCCTTAGATTAAATAAAGGGTTCAGTTCAGAATTCCCTATAGGTTACCCAGTGCAATATACACCTGCTGGAGAGTACAATGGCCAAAACATTGTGATAACAACAACAAAGATGTGGACAATAGTCCGAATATAAATAGTGAAAATAATTCAAAGACTGAAGAAGAGAAGTGTCTATGAAGAGCCATGATCAACGCTAAGATGTTAAGAAAAAGTTAAGTCCGAAATTATACATACCCCTGAAAAAGTTTTACTTTTTTAAAACATTTTCATTAACGTAATCTATGCCTTCTACATACAGAGGGAGGGCTGGAAGGACTTTATATATATATATATATATATATATATATATATATATATATATATAAATTATTTATTCGAAAATTATAACATAAATATGTTATAAAATTACTACAAAAATAGCCATTTTGTTTCAACACCTCTGGTGTCTTATCAAGTGATGATGTTGAATGTAGAATAAAGGGTTTTAAAAGGCTCAAATCAATTAACCACCCCTCACAAGGGGAAACGCTGTTATATCAGCTGGAATGACCAATCAAAATACAAGTATATGAGAATTCAAAAAACTTGACAACGAACTAAGGTTATAATAACTATTTAATGCCTTAATGTTGGGGTTAGACTAAAATAGAATTAATTCTAACTAATAAGTATTAAATTATACGATATAATTTGAAATTAAAAATTACCCATTTTAAAATTTAAATTTAATCTCTATTAAGTTTAAAATTATAAAATTAATGAGGAAAAAATAAAAAATACATATGTTATTCTATTTATTTTGTTTTTATTGAAATCAAGTTGAAATAAACGTTAATATCAACTGTTGCTCTGAACTTCATGACAACATAGATACATTTGAATTCTACATATAGGTAGGGGAGGATGACATCTTGCAACACACAATACATACACAATCAGATTATAATACATAATCACGCAGACGTATTTAGATACCTACATGCACAAAAAAGTGATGAGACAGGAAATATCTCCACGACCCTTTACAAAAAACAAAAAAAAAACAAACCATACATACACAATGAAATGTGCATGCAAGTTACCATACACACAGACACCGATAAAGACACGTACATACACCCACATACATTGACATAGAAACTGTTACAACAACTAAGAAATATTTAAGATTGAAAGTGTTATTAAACAAATTCTAACAACTTATTAAAATATAACTTATACAGGCAAATATACATGGATAAAAATGGTCTAATAGAACAGAGAAACAAATAATAGGGAAAGAAAGGACATTAAACCGGATATATACGTATAACAATAACACCATCTAATATATAAAAACGAAAATTCCAAACACACAAATATATATAAAAAAATATATATTTCATATATATCTATATATGCACTATTGCACAGTACGTGAAAGAAAATAAAAACTATCTACAGATATGTGTACAGTGTACACACATTCTTCACTACATACAGAAACACAGAAAAGCCTACCTACAGACAACCATATACACACATATATACATATACACACATACACATATCTTCACATACATACACGCATATATACACATACAGAAGCAAGCATAAATATATCAAGCCACACAGCAACATAAAAAAGTAAACAAACCAGATATAAATATATATATACATACATACATACATACATATATATATATATATATATATATATAATATATATATATATATATATATATATATATAAAAACTGAAACATACAAACATACCTACATATACAGACACACGCATATATATAAAAAACGGAAACTTAAACATACACACACATATACATATATATATATACACACACACACACAAATAAGTATGTACATACATAAACCTACACATATTCTAACAATATTATCTTATTGACGATAAAGTACAGTAAAGTCCATAATAATTATAAAATGTAACGAGACGCAAATGTTGATTAAGTCTGTAAGCAATTAAAAAACCTTTATCAAACAAGTAGATTTTAGTTAGTATTGATGATACATTCCAAGACATACATATACATATGCGAAGACATACGAACATACATCAACATATACATATATATAATCATGTATAAATACCCATATCCACATGTATACATATATAAGTACGCCCACGTCCAAGCATATACACACACATATACACCCGCACCTGTAGACATAAACCAAAGTTTACATACCTAACATACGCACAAACAAGCTCACATATGAGGGTGTCCACACACACACACACACACACACACACACACGCCTATAATTATAAGTCCAGATATATATGCACATACACATTCAACCATACATATACTTTATACATATACTTTATATATATATATATATATATATATATATATATATATATATAATAATAATAATTGGCCACTCGATATCGAGGACACCCGTTGCAATGCGCAGCTAGCTAGCGCATATTGCAACATTTGCACAAGCATTTTTGCAATTTCCCACCTGGGAAATGCCCACAGAGCCCACCTGCAGTTTATACTGTTATTGGCATGTGCAGAGCCAATTAACAGTTTTTTAGAGCGTTGGTGCGAACCCAGCGTGATCATAAATGAACAAGGCTGGCCACCTCAACTCGCAATCACAGTGTTTTGTGATATCGTGCTAGCTTTGGCCAACAAGGTCTTCCACACAGTTTCCTCTCCCAAATTTCCTCACACACACACATATATATATATATATATATATATATATATATATATATATATACACACACACACACACACACACACACATGTATCCCTACATACATTGCAGATTCTTTGGATTTTATCAAGCATCTATAAATACATAACAGAAACACCAGACCAAATATGACAGCAATATTTGATGCATGGACATATGGCAAAATTATAAATTTGTAAGATAGATTTGTCTCCATTCTCTTATATGAATGTGAAATGTGGACACCGTTAGCAGAAACAGAGAGAAGGACCCAAGCGTTTGAGAACAAATGCATGAGAAAACTCCTTGGCATCTTCTATCAGGAACATAAAACCAATGAGTTTGTGTGGAAAAGGGTTGAAAGTTTTGTGAGCCACCAGGAACCTCTTCTTGCCACTGTCAAACGGAGAAAAATGATGTGATTTTGGACACATTACAAGGCACAACAGACTGCGCAAGACCATCATGCAAGGCACCGTTAAAGGTGGACATAGGAGAGGACACCAATGCAAAAACTGGTTTGACAATGTCAAACAATAGACAAGTATGACTATACCAGAATTGCTGATGGCTGCCATTGATAGAGTTGTAGAGGAGGCTCAATATGGCTTCTGCATTTGCGCCCTCCTCCCCCATGACTACAAAAGTCAAGAGGATGATGATAATGATGATGAAGATAGATTTTAGTAAGAAAAATTATCTGGCATGATACTGTAGACCAACTTTCTTAGTATCATAGTAAATAAAAATCTAATGCTTGGTCATTGAAATTATAATTTTGGGAAATGGGTGGTATCACAAACTTGTTTGTATGGTGAGGTTAGATTTTATTTGAACTAGCATTCACATCTTGGTTGTTATACTCCAAATGACAGCAAATAGATTTGAGTAAAGGACTTGATTCAGAATTTCAAAAAGCCTATCAAGTACAATGACAGATACCTGAAGAAAACTGCAGGGTACAGCAATTGATGACTCAAGATATATAACAGAATTAAAATTATATGAATTTTGTTGATATAAAATTATATATAGTCATATGCTTGTCATTATTAGACTATGAGAACAGCATTAAAATTTATTACAGCAATAAAAACAGACATTAGTAACATAAAAAGGTATATTACTGTGAATTGGTAATATCAAAATATTACAATTAAAAATGGCTAAACCGTTTTATTTGTCCTCTCCTCTCAGAGCAAAAGACAAGGATAAAAAAAAAATGTGCACAATCCCAGAGTAATGTTATATGCAAACAACAAATATGACATTAATGGTTAATTACTTTTTAAGCCCACCAGCTACTCACAGAGACGTGGTTGTTTGATTTTATTTAGTGGCATATCAACATCTCAATGGGTTATTTAATGCCAAAATCTAAATATTTTTAACACAATTTTATGGCTTCAACTAAATATATTTTGAAAGCAATTGTATGCCTTCAACTACAGATAAATTGTATTGCTGGTCAATTTGTTGTAAAATGTATTCTTGGTAATTCTACTATAAATATGTATTGTTGCTAATTGTTTTATATAAAAATGTGATGTTGGTATTTTTATACTTTCATAGTGTTTTGTTTTTGTTGGGGGGGTGTTACTATTTGTCCATAGCTACCACCCCAGGAACAACAATTAAAAGGTGATTCACACTCTTCAAATCCTCGAGTTTCTCATTCAGAAGCCTTGCTGCTGGATGTAGTTTGTCATACCCAGAACTCCAGAGAGATGGTTGATCGGACTTAATATATATCAATTCCAAAACCATTAAGTGATAATCCATATTAGCTTTTTTTCAGCAGTGGGAACATGTCTGGTCTTTAAGACCAAGTACACTGCTGGATTTTAGTCAAATGTTCAGCTATTGCTGAACCTGATGTATTAACACACCTATGTCAATTGCTCACTTTTCCTTTGTGAATATTGGCTGGTAAGTGTTGTCTGATCTGTGTCTCCAAACTTTAACCTGTTCTGCCTATATAGTCAGCATCACACTGGTACCTGAATTTGTAAATTAAAGATTAAAAAACAGCTTACATCAACTGAAATTTGCTTAGTATCTCTTGTATATACTCTTGAGTATATACTCTTGAGTATATACTCTTGAGTATATACTCTTGAGTATATACTCAAGTATGGTGTGAGTTTTAATGAACAGATTTTTATGCAAAATATCAGAGGTACCTAGGTAATTTTTCTTTTGAAGAAAGTTAAAAATCATGCATTTTCAGTGAACAGTTGCACTATGCACAGGTCATTTTTTTTTCTGGAGGGTTTTAAATTCATGCATTTTCTGTGACTGAAACCTAACTGGTAGGCCTACATTCTCATGGTACAGCTAACATACTGTAGCCTAGATTATTTCTTTCTGTTGCTGCAGCAGAACATCATTTAATATGTGCGGTGCTTAGAATCTAAAAATACCTGAGATAAATGAAGAATTAACAATATATATATATATATATATATATATATATATATATATATATATATATGGAGACGATGGAGTAGTAGATAGCGGCTCGGATTGAGGAATTGGAGAGCAGAGTTCGAATTCCAGTCAAATCAATTACATTCACTTACATGCTAATACCCTTGGGAAAGGTATTAATCCTCTTCTTTTCTCTCCAGCTATGGGTAAATAGCAGGAAAGACTGGGTTCTATAGCCATGGATGGCAACTGGTCTAGGAGAGGGTAAACTCTGAATTCAAAACCTGCGGAGGTTCGTTTGGGGACCTTGTGGCACGTAGTGCACCAGGTCTCTGTATTCAGCCCTTCAAAAAAGTGCAGATAGTTCTGCACAAAGCCTTCACCACTGTAATCAAATCATATGTGCTGGTGTCTGGGCTGTCATTTCCTAGGAACTGAGCTGCTTTGTCCTCATATGTCAAATATGACGGGAGGGTCCACCATATATATATATATATATATATATATATATTTTTGAATTGGACATAGTCCGACAATTTTATGACGTCATTTGTTTACATTTGATACGCTAGAGCAGATATGAATAGAAGAGATTCATGGAAGATTTAAGTTTAAAGATAGTAAAATCGACCTTGCTAACCAGAAGCTTCTCTGTGGCCGAACGGTTAAGGCACATCACGCGAAATGATGGTTCCGTATAGGATACAGGTTCGATTCCTGTCCGAGAACAAAAATTTTCTATGAAAATTTCTCAGACATTCAGGCCGGTAAATGTTATTTAATACTGTTTATTATAAAACAGAGCATTTGCTTAAATACTTGTATCTATAAAAAGAACGTTAAACATATTATAAATGTCTTTAAATATATATATATATATATATATATATATATATATATATATATATATATACATACACACACACACACACACACCATATATGCTTCAGTTGTGTTCCTTATTCTGTCTTCCTCTCTTTATTTATATTTATTTATTTATATTCTTTACATTTACTGGTATTATTAGCTTTGTACAAAAAAGAATGAAGACCATTTATTCATATAAAATATGTCCTGGATAATGATCTGTACTGCAATATTTAACTACGATAGGCCTACTGCTATTGCTCAGAAACTTGGGTTGAATTATGCACAAGCTATATCGAAAAAAATGCTTTTTCACAAAAAAAATTCAGAGGTCGAACCCTACATGAAGTTGGCTTATACATGAGTCTATACAGTACTCACCTCACCAATGCACGATAAATGTGAATAGAACATTTCTGGGGACCAGTTGGCCTAAGCTTATGAAATTTTTTCCCTTCTCTAATACTGTATTCTGTAATATCCAAAGGTTAACCTTTCTAGCTCAGAACCTTCCTAATAGATTAAATTTCTGAACCTAATTTATTTTCTGAGCACATGACCATATAGTATCTGTCTTCCAAGCATATGGTACCTATGATTCGTTGATTACTCCCAGTGTTGTATAAATCGCTTTTTGCTCAATACCTTTTCATGTTAAAAATTTTATGTTTAATATAACATTGAAATGGAAATATCTTTCGGTAGAAAAAGATTAGCAACAGAGACAAAGCCTAAATTGAAGCAAAATGATCACTTAACCTTTACCACGCTAATTTCTTTCTAGAGTTGTCTCCCCTTGCCACTCCATTTTTTTGGACGGTGCAAAAACATGAACACCTACTGTTTTAAAATTAACTTTCTTTGTATTATGCATATAGATTTTAATTTTTGTACACTAATAAAAGAACGAATGTGTAATATTTTGACCTAATGCATTACCTTTTGCATGCATGATTTTACATTGAAAACAAAAAAATTGAAACTCAAAATAAAAAATGTGAAATAAAAAACAAATGTATCAAGAGATATAGGACTAATTCAATCTCATTTAATTTTTATTACTTCTTGTGCAGTTCTGGGGGTGCAATAAGAAGCAAAATCACTAAGAAGGATTTCATTTTGTCAAAAAAGTGACGTGTTTCCTTGTGTTTACATACAAGAAGACACTAGCATTTTTTTGCTCTTTCTTTCCCCTGACTCATATTTGTCTCGTTGACATGTTCTTGTTGACAAATAAAGTTCTTATTTCATTGTTTATAAATAGACAAAATAATTCACCTTCAGAAAGGCTATCAGGTATATCAATGGTAGCCAGTAGTTTCCATAAAATTAGTCTGGCATGGATGATAGAAGCTGCTCGTGGTCATCATTGCTTTCCTCCACATCACTAGCATGGTTATCATCTTCAAGTACTTCACCATCAATATCCACTCGAGTAAAGCCTTCAAAATCAATATCGGAGTCCTAATCAAAGAAAAACTCCTGAATAGAGGTTTTGTTGGATATTGATGCTGCCATTTTTGTTTACAGAAAATCATGAAAAAATTAATGTGGGTTTAATTGATGTTACACCTCATGTAGAGTCGAGAAGAATTCAAAATGGCATTGGAAAATGGAAGTTTAACCTTATTTCAAAGCAGTAGCAGGTGATCTCCAGCTTAAAATTCCAGTTGACAAGTGTTTCTTTATAGCAACTGTCTGAAGGTGACAGAATGCATCTAGAGCAGCAAAAGGAGATAATCCAACAGCGACAATTTTCGCTCACAGCATGGTAAAATTTAATAGACAAAGGTATTGGAGTGCTTCACATGAAGGGCTTGAACAAATAAGACTGCAATCTAAGAAATATAGAAGTAAATGAACTGGTTAATTAAATGGTTCATTTTGCTCAGGAACTAATTTTGTTTAAATGCAGATATTTTATTTGTATAGATTATTAATACAACTAATCACTCAGAAATTTACTAACTTAAGTTGATTTGCCTCCCTTTTCACTAAAGATGGGACAAGAAATATATAAATAACTTCATATTGATAATTATATGGTTTGATGATGATAAATGAATATAGTTTTAATATTGTCAATATTAGACTATTATAATAAAATTGAAATTATAAGTAGATATTAATCTAAAATTAAATATAGTTTTAATATCCTTGACAATTAAAATTATATAAAGTTTTTATTGATGTAAAATTAACCACTATTCTTATTAGTGTATAACATACTTTTGTTACAACCGTTTCCGAGACCTCAAATATGTTTTATATTTGTAATAACCATGTGTTTTTTAGAACTCATTTGGTTTCATTGTTGTTATTAGTTAATAATATCATTACTACTAATAATTCAGAATTTCTGTAGTACACTTAATGCGTGTGAACATATCATTGGTATATTCTTTAGTTACCATCTGTCTTTAATTCTTTGAGCAATGGAGATTGTTTTAAAACCGAAACAACTACTTCACTGAAAATAACCATATTGCCTAAAGCTCTAAGATATATCAGAAGAGCCATGCTCCGTATAACAACTTAAGGAATTCTGTTTCAGGAGAAACAGGTTTGTCAGACACTGAAGAATATATACCCAAATGATCTCAAATGTCACTCTCTCTCTCTCACTCTCTTTAATAAACTTGCTTTAATGTGGGTGTGTTTTCTGATTGGTTGATATTCTTAAATATCAACTGGATAGCATTTCTTTATTTTCTTTTTCTTTCTTTCTTTTTTTTATGTTATGGTATATTTAGTATGTTGTTTTTTCTATTATAATTTATTTCTTTTAATTTCTCTGAAGTATTGTTACAATTCACAATCAGTTGTTTTATGGGTTTTTAAAAATTTTTTGAGACAAGAAATTCTCATTAAAAAATCAGTTGATTAATTTGTTTTCATTGTCTAATTGGTGAGGCACTGTAAGGCATTGTATAATTGGTAAGGCACCAAGAATACTATAGACCGATCATGTGAGCAACGACAAAGTCTTAGAGGTTGATTGATTCATTTTCTATGGCTTATAAACACTTTGTAAGTTATTTAAAGCCAGGAAATATTACTAGATTGTTTTTTTTTTAATTTCAACTTATTCTGATTCTAAGAATAAGTGTTCTTTTTGTTCTTATTTCCCTTAACATGTTCCTCCCATGGTATTCTCAGCATCCTCCTGTAGAACCACATCTCTATTGCTTCAAAAATCTTCTCCATCTGTATTCACTACCACAGATTGTTGATTCATTTTCTATGGCTTTGCAGGTCATTTAAAGCCAGAAAATATTTTTAGATTGTAAGAATTTTATTTTATTTTATTTTAGATAATAATGGTTTATTGATACGAGTCTTACTAATTAACCCATAGCTGAGAGAGAATAGGTGGATTCACATCTTTACCAACAGAATTTGCGCATAAGTGAATATAACAAAACCAACGGCAATTGGAATTCAGCTCTCCAATGAGCAATCCCAAACTATTATCCATTATACCACTTGCACATCCAAGCTTACAGCACCTGGCATCTCCAAGTAGTCACCCTTCTAGGTACTGACCAGGTTTGACTTTGCTTAACTTCGGTGATCATACAGGAACTGGTGTTTCAACATGATATGGCTGTAAGCCCAAAGTTTTACAGAAAATGGAAACAAAAAGGATACTTATATCAACATCAGGAAGAGATGGTTGAAAGTTCTAGGGCATGCAATGAGGAAAGGAGGCTTGGAAAACTTGATACTCACAGGACATATTCTATGCAAGAGGGACAGAGGAAAACGACACAACTTAGTGAGTTTGAGTAAATGGATGGCAGAACAAGGTTTAGGTAAGATAGAAAAAAAAGACCACATTTATTAAGAGTTACAAAGCACAAGAAAATGTGGAGAGCCATGATCACCAACATTCTGAAGGGACATAGCACATAGAAAATGACTATCTGGTTGGTAAAGCATTGCCTAATCGATAACGGTATGAATCTATCTGTTCTCCCCCCCCCAGCTTTGCATTAAATAGTGAGGTAGACTGGGCTATCTAGCTTTGGTTGACAGTCTAGGAGAGGGACAATTCCAAACCATAATTGTCGATGGTCCACAACACTTAGTAATGAAGATGAGAAGAAGCAAAGCAGTACTATATGGATGCTAAGAATGGCATAAAGAGCATCTCACAATAAAATAATCTGAATGTTTAATTTGGAAATTAGGGAGGGGCAGACTTTTAATGGCATATTACCGGTAATCATACATAATGTCTTTTTATTTTATCTAATTTTGATTAAAAGAGTAGGTTTTGTATAATTGGTAAGGTACTAACTGGTAAAGCAATGTCTGATTGGTAAGGCATTGTATAATTGGTAAAGTTTTCCAGCAGGCCTCTCATGGCAGAGACTTCAAATCTTGCTGGGAGCTTCTTCAGTTCTGATCCGTTCTCCCAGTATCTGTCTATATTTCTGAAATGAGGTATTATGTACACTATTTACATTATTCAGACTATTGTCCTCATCTTTGTTGCCATATTTATCCGATCCTTCAGTATCTGTCTATATTTCTGAGATGAGGTATTATGTACACTATTTACATTATTCGGACTATTGTCCTCATCTTTGTCGCCATATTTATCCGATCCTTCAGTATCTGTAGATATTTCTGAGATGAGGTATTATGTACACTATTTACATTATTCAGACTATTGTCCTCATCTTTGTTGCCATATTTATCACAATGTTTCAGCCTTCTTCAGGTGGTTGGAATGTCGAACTGAACCCTTTATTTCGCTCACTGGGGTAGACTGTTCTAGTTCCATGTGCCATGTCTGATGGATGTCAGTTATCTCCTGTTAATTCCCCTCTCCAAGTTCTCTACCGCCTTAACCAGGTATTGAACTCACATTCTTTGGGTCCTGTCACTGGATCTAATACCTCTATCCACTGTGCCATAACGAACACATGTCACAGTGGATAAAGACAGTGGAGAACTTGGAGAGTAGAATTAATGGGACATAACTGATATCCGTTAGACATGGCACATGGAACTAGAACAGTCTACCCCAGTGAGCGAAATAAAGGGTTCAGTGTACAACAGCCGAAACGTTGTGATAAATATGGTGACAAAGATGAGGACAATAATGCGTTCTCCTAGTTTAAAACACACAGAATGTAAAATGACCTGCATTTTATGATAAAGAAACAAAAAGACTCAAAAAGTGACGCGTCAAGAATAAATAGGCATTTTTAATCAAATAGACATTATCTAAACATAGGATCTATAAAATCAGTGTGTGAACTTCACAAAAAGTATTTTGTATCTAGAAAAAGGTATAATTTAAATCAGTTGGATGTTTTGCCTGAATTTTTTAGATGATGAATTAGACTTAATATACACTGATTTACTTGGTCTAGTCTCCTCATCTTGGTTATTTTAGTTGCAAAGTTTCAGTTGTTATACGCTTCAGCCTTCTTCAGGTTTGTTGGAGTTGGTAACCTTCCAAGAAATTCAACTGGACCTTTTATTCAAGTCCACCACTGAATTATTCTACAGGGCATAGGCCTAGGGAATAAAAAACATTGATTAAGCAAATTTAGTTACCTAGAAGTTGTGTGTTCATTCGCTAGAGTATTTCATACAAAAATGTCATATATACTTGTCTTTTCTATTTTATTTTATTTTTTTTATCAATTCACCCCAAGCAAGGTGACAATGCCACTAAGATGCAAGGGGTTACTGGGAGTGAAAGAGAATGAAAAACCTTTAGAAAGAACCAG
>OZ038507.1:215000-225000 GCA_964036315.1 Acanthosepion esculentum | reverse complement strand
CCCCTGCTTGTGTGGCACCCTCTTGACCCAGGGAAGCACTACCTCCTCAAGACACTTGATGTAGGCCTCCATGTTGAGTCTGATACCTGTGGAAAGATGAATGGAGGCATAACATCATTTTTTTTTTTTTTATCAGAACAATCGGTGAGTTTTCCGAGCAGCTATACCTTCATAATCACCATTGGACTCGTCCAACTCTTTCTGAATCCTCTGCACTGTTCTCAGATTGAAACCCAAATACTCTGAAATGTTCATATTGGAGCTCCTGGCATGAATGCCAAGCAGTACAGCATGCCATTTCCAAATTTCTATTGGAATGATGTTCTTTTTTCTCACAGACTGTGCCCAACTGAACCTAAAATAAAAAAAAAACAACGTGCATGTATGAAATTGAAAATATAAAATGGTGACAATTTACCCATCACATTTTATATATATATATATATATATATATATATATATGAGACATATTTTTGAAACATAAAATATTGTTGTATTTGATAGAGAAGATCTGCTATGTAAAGGACAATGTTTAAAATCAAAGGTAGTTTGGGCTCCTCTAGCTTTGGGTGGCTAGCAGTCTAATTAAAGGAAAACTCTTGTTTTACAAAAAACCCCCAAAAAACTATAGCAATTCACAAATAAAAGGAATCAATAGTGAGCCCTGGTCATGTGTGCTGAAGAGACATGACCTTTAATAAAGGTGTATTACTTAAATAGCAGGAAAGATTTGGATGGCAACCAGTCTAAGAAAAGGAATATTTTGAATTCCAACCCATAAAGAAAGCAAAGAGAAACCACTATACTACCTTTCCCAAGAAATGGCAACAATGTCCAGATACTAAAGAAAAGGTATCTGTGGAGAGTCATGATTGCTATCATCTATTATATATGGGTTGGACAAAATATTTGAAACACTTGTTAAATTCAAAGAAAATTTATTTAATATGGAATTGGTTCTCCTTTAACCTCACATACAGCTTTAATACGTCTAGAAATGGAATCATACAGCTTTCTGACTTCATCCACAGGAATTTTCAGCCATCCTTCCATTAACACCTGCTCCAGCTCTTTAAGACACGATGATGGAGGATAGCAGCTCCTAACTTGTCGCTCCAAAATGCACCACAAATGTTCAATAATATTGATATCTGGAGATTGGGGAGGCCACTCCATGTGTTCTAGCTCACTTTCATGCTCTTCATACCAGTTCTTAACCACTTGAGTGGTATGTATTGGAGCATTATCGCCTTGGAAGATGCAGTCACTATCAGGGAATAAAGTCTGGGCCATTGGATGAACATGATCTCCCAAAATATTCAGGTAATCTTTGCTGTTGATTCTACCATGCAAGGCAACTAATGGACTAAGAAATTTCCATGATATGGCGGCCCAAACTATCACTGATCCACCTCCATGCTTCACTGTTGGAAGAAGGCAGTCAGGGTTGTAAGCTTCTTTGGGCTGCCTCCACACATAAACTCGCCCTGAAGTTGGGAAAAGAGAAAAACTGGACTCATCTGAGAATATGACTTGCTTCCATTGGTCTGCAGACCAGCCATTGTGATCTCTGCACCACTTCAACCTCTTCTGAATGTTGCGAGTGGGGAGAAGAGGTTTCCTCACGGCGGCTCTTCCATGATATGCAGCCTTATGGAGCTCACGACAAACAGTTTTAGTAGAAACTGAAATATTCAGATTATTATTTAACTCAGCAGTCACTTTGGCCACATTTGTCTGATGATTTTTTGCCACATTGCGTTTCAATGCCCATCAGTCCGTCAGTAAGTATGCAAGTCCGGCCCAAATTGCTACAGTTGCTAGAGGTTTTGCCCTGTTTCTCGAATTGCATCATAGTTCTTGATATGGTAGCACTTGAAAAACAGTTTAGCAACCTTAGTGATCGAGGCTCCTGCCATGCGAGCTCCAACAATTTGCCCTTTTTTGAACTCGGAGAGGTCACGCATTTAGCTTAAATTTTACTAAATTCTAAAAATAAATAAGCCATAGACAGTAAATTAGATAAATAAACATATTTACAATAGATATAACCTGCAATTAGGAAGTTTTAGTTAAAGTTCTTAATATAATGGGTCTTTGAAATATAGGAGTTGAATTTGCACCTGTTCCAATTATTTTGTCCAACTCCTGTGTGTGTGTGTGTATATATATATATATATATATATATATATATATATATATATATATATATATAAATATAATGAAATGGACAAAGTCCGACAATTATTTTAAGACATTTTTATGTTTATACATTCTTTTTTTTATGTATAAACATAAAAATGTCTTAAAATAATTGTTGGACTTTGTCCATTTCATAATGTGTGACGTCATTTGTTTACATTTGGATACGCATTGAGCAGATATGAATGTATGTGTGAGAATCATGGAAGATTGTAGTTTAAAAACAGTAAAATCAACCTGCTAAACGAACGCTCCTCTGTGGCGAAATTGGTAAAAGCACGTCAGACTATGACGGTTCCGTATAGGATACAGGTTTGATTCCTGTCCAAGGACGCATATTTTCTATGACAATTTCTCAGGCCGGTAGATGTTGTTAATACTGTTTATTATAAACAGAGCATTTACTTAAATATTTGTATCGATAAAAAAAAATGTATAAACATAAACATGTCTTAAAATATAGATAAATATATATAGATATAGATATATATATATATATATATAAAACGATGAATAATTCATACAAAATATAAATTAGTAAAGTCAGAAAGATCTTATACAACTTGTCATTTTAAAAAAACAGTGATCATAACATTCATTGAGTGATTAGTAGGTTAATGCATCTTTAAAAATTTTGTTAGCGAAGGGATTTCGCCATTTTATATCATTAACTTTACTAATTTACTTTTTGTATGGATGATTCATTGTAATATAAATTGAGCTGCACCACATATTTGATATATATGATCGTATATTTCCACATATAAAATGCCCAAAAGCCCAAAAATCACTCTTAAAAATTGGTGGTTGTCTTGTACTACAATTCTAAAAAGAGAAACCTTAAATTCTGACAGATGTTTGTCGGTAGGTTAACTTCAGCCTTGCTGCAATAATCAATAATGTACAGGAAAAGATTCACATTATCAAATAAACTGGTAATAAAAGTAATAAAACCATTTTTATGTTATATATTACTGGCATAACTTCATAATAAATTGCCTATTTGGAGAATAATTCCATATCAATGAAATCAACTTGTTTCTCAGCTGAGAAAATGTAAACATAGTTATGATTGCATTCACAGCAATGGAAAGTACTCTAACACTATTTGGGTTGCTCGTAATTAATAATAATAATGACAACTTGGAATATCAATTAAAATGAGATAATGATGAATAACTTAACATGAAAATGGGTAAACAGTATAAGGAAGGATAGACTGATAAGATTGTTCCCAGAGAATCGAAATAGTAATTTTCCAAGCATACCTTAGATGTGGTACAAGGCTGAAAGTATGGGGCACCCAGTGAGGATCGCTAGAGAATCAAGATATGTATAATGAACCAGATGACTGCCTAAAAGCAATTCTCAGTTTATGCGAACAAGTCAAGTGTTGACAGCTGTCGTTAACAGCCTTCGGAAACCAATGCCTGGATCTGACATGCGAAGAATTGGGTTAAAACTAAATTAATTCATTTCAAGGGATGTCAGAATGAAAAACAATAAATTGAACACGTGCGGAATGGTGGCCTTTGGCCGAACAAATTGTCACCATAATGGGAGGTGCAAAAATTTCCCTTAGAAAGTGTCTCTTGGGTCAAAATCGAGAAAGGCAATTGTGGTGTCAATTCAATTATATGATAAGAGCATTTGAAACCATATTTTTTTTTAAATTAATTACTGACCAAATGCTAAAGGTGACAGGTGCAGAAGAGTGATCAAGGACGGATGAGGGGCTCCCTGCACCCATTTAATGGTAGCAGACACAGAAGAGACATTAAGGAGATTCAAGGAGCTGCTCACGCCCACTGGAAAGTAATGGTGAGAGATGGCACTAAAAGAGAGTAGAAGCAACCAGGCAGAGCAATGTCTGCAACCATTCCCCATGTGAGAGGGAGAATTCCCCAAAATTATGAATTTAATTTCTCAAGACGAAAAACAGTAGACTTTTGTTGGAAATAAGGGGATTCACAAAACCCAGCTTACTTCTTGCCCTGCACCAGTTTCTAGTTGGAGCCATAAAAATGAATGCACAAAAGCCATTCAGAGAGTGAGTTCAGTCAGTTACGAGTTGAGAGCTGAGAAGGGAAGTGGAAGAGAGATTCCACAATCCCTGTTGAACACAAGAACCTCTGACTTCAGCCTTGAGCTAAACTTACCAAATCAGTAAAACAAATTTTGGTAACTGCACAAGCCAAAACTTACGAGCTTACCCAAGCGTTGCGTCTGACTTAGGAACGGGTTGGGTCAACAAACACCTGTATGTGAACACAACTAGTATGAACCCTTGTATACAGTATTGATATAAAAATAGTAATTATTTTTTATATATATTTCGAGTGCTGTTTTTTCTTCAATTTTATTGTACGACTTCACTTGACTTAGGACCAGCCCAACACGAAGATACCTGTGACGAATCGATCTTGTCCTCCTTATAATCAAGTCAATCACAACATTGGGTAAGGTAGGTCAGGGTCGAAGAGATCACTCCATTGATCAAACCAGGATCCACCCCAGGCTGACCACAATGAAAGGTTACATCTGTTACCGTTTGTTGTGAACCAGGATTGGATTGAAGTGTTTACTATTATCGTACATTGTCATTGGTATTTTGTGATTGTCGATGAAGTATAAGTAAATGGCCATTAGTACACCAGGCTGTAACTATTTAAATATAGAAAAAGAAAAGGAAGAAGAAAATTCGGTATTTTACCCATCCTGTTTTCTCTTCCATTCGCAAGGATGTCCTCCCTCCCCCTCATGTTAATTCAGTGATTTATAAATATAAGTGTAGTTGTGGACTTGACTGCATAGAGAGGACGTCCCAACGTTTGGATGTGAGAATAAAGCAACACTTACCTCCCAGAATTTTTAATCTGGATGCCAGGAAAAGCCAACTAACCAATATTTCTGTCTCTCCTATTGCAGAGCATGTAATAAATAGCAGGAATTGTGTTTTTGATTTTAGTGGTGACCGTTTTTCGATTTTTATCTAGGTCCCACTCCTCATATCACCTCAAGGTTCTAGAGTCCTTGTATATCAGATCCCGTGGGCCTTCCCTCTGTTTACAGAGGGAATGCTTACTGGGTCTGAATGTTATTGGACTCTAGCTTTCTTGAAATTCATTTTTTTTTTTTTCCATCCATTCATTATCATTAATATTAATTAAATTTACATGCTTTTTATCCCAGAAATAATCTTGATAAGGCTGGGATGAAACCAGTTGTTTTTTAACTTTTTAAAATGCTATATAAATTTTGCTTATTCCTAGCTATCATACATATATATATATATATATATATATATATATATATATATATATATATATATATGGGTCATTCCATGTCAAAACACCAGCAAAAAGTTGAAATCTGCACCCACCGACACCGAATTATTTGAAATTTGGCACAAATGTTCCCCTTCATGAGTTAGGAAAGTGTGACAAATTATTTTGTGCTAGACTTTACCGTTCCAATAGAAATGACATAAAATAACAGTTTCTGTATTCTCCTTCTATAAGCCATGTTCCATCAGGGCGTGGGCCATCATGGCTCTCCACAACTGCTTATCATTTGTAGCTCTAACTCATGTTTGTCTGCTTACTATCCATTGTTCTGCCATCCATTTACATAAGCCTGTTAGGTAGGTTACTCACTGTTTTTTGTTTTTGGGCCTTCTTGCCTTCAGTTGGTCCTGTGAGTGTCAGATTCTCTAAACCTTTTTTCTTTATCTGTCCATGAAATTTCAACTGTTTTTTTCTGATTCTAAGGAATCTACAAGTGGCACAATGGATAGCGACTCGGAATGAGAAATTAGATGGCCGAGTTTGAATTCCAGTTGAGTTCATTACATTCACTTACGTGTAAATACCTTTGGGAAAGCCATGAATCCATCTCTTCTCTCCCTTCCTGCTATGGGTTAAATAGTAGGACTTGCATCTGGAAAATCATTATCTCCAAAAGAATTGTTAATGCAATATTCCCTCACGGAAAAGACTAAAAAGAAAAGAATTCTTATGATTCAAAAGATGTTTAGCTTTAAATATCCAACAAGGCAAGAGTTGATTAGCTGTAAAAAGAAAACAAGCAATCATATCACTTATGTGCAACTACTCTTCTCCCACTCTAGCTACGGGTTAGACTAAGTAGAGTTAGTTAGTAAGAAAATTCATTGTTATCTCCAAGTTGTTAATTCACTCATAAAAAAAGGGGGGAGACTTATTCTTATAATTCAAAATATGTTTCAGTTTTAAATCACCCACAAAAGTCATAAAAGCAATCAGTTTGATTCTAAGTATAATTTTCCATTTTTACTTCCATTTTCTTTAAAACTGTCTCACATGCTCCGTCCATGGAATTCTCAGCATCCTTCTGTAGAACCATATTACTGTTGTCTCGTGTTTTTTCTTCACCTGTGTGGCTTACAGCCACATGTTGAAACACCGGTTCACATACGATCACCAAATTGAAGCAATGTCAAGCCTGTTTAGTACCTAGATGGGTGACCACTTGGGAATGCCAGGTGCTGTAAACTTCGATGTGCAGGTAGATAATGGCTTGGACTTGTTAATTGGAGAGCTGAGTTCCAATTCTGTTGGGCTTGTTATATTCACTTTTGTACAAATCTTGGGAAAAGTAGGAATCCACCTCTTCCCCCCCCCAGGTATGGATTAATTAGTAATATGTAGTAACACTAAATTAGGGATCTGTGCTAATTCACTGAAAAAAAAAGAGTATGTCATCATTTAACAAAAAAATACCCCAAACTTGATTTAAAAAAAAAAAAAAAAAAAAAAAAATAGTTTTAACATCAAAATTTTTGTGTTATCAAGAGGAAAGACCAAATATTTCTAGATTATTTTCTTGAATTTTTTAATCCTTTCTAGCATGTTGAAAATTTTAGTTAAAAATTTTGTGTCGGTGAGGGCCAAAGGTTAGTATAGGAAATTTTAGCGTCTTTTTTTTTTGTGTGTGTGTGTGTGGTTAAAAAAAAACACATTGTTTTGGAAATTCTTGCAAAAATCAAATAATTGTTGGATTTTAATGAAACTTTCAGGACTTATTTACAAATGAATGAAATTATTTTTGACATTTTTTTTCTTACATCTGTTACTCCCCACTTGCTTAATTTTATGAACTTTCAAGAAATTAAATTTTGACCCCTTTGATATTTATATTTGTGACAATCTGTAAATATTTTCTGGCTTTAACTAACCTGCAATGGGTTGATAAGCCATAGAAAATTAATGGATCAATCAATCCTCTTCATTTGTAAGGGAATTGATCCGCATTCCCTGTCATAAGAGAAGGATCACTATTATTTAGTAGTTCAGCACTCTTCTTTGTTTCTGATGAAACTTTACTGTTTCCTATGCTTAGCTTCTGAAAAGCATCTTCTGCTATTCCAATGTACCCTTGGATTTTGGTGTCACCTTCTCCATTGTCTGTTGCTCTATTACATTTACTTAAATCCTTGAAATGGAATTCAGAACCTCTAAAGTTTCAACTTTTGATTGTTTCACCAAAATGAAAAGGCTAAATATAAAAATCTAATCCGTTCAAAAAGTCAAATTGGGCTTTACATACTTCTTAAAAGTTGGTAACTGATTCACCCAGGAGTGAATGAAATTGGAGGGGCAAATGGGGAGGCGTGTAAATTGAATGGATGTGAGGGAGGGATGGTAAATGATTTAATTTACTTAGATATTTGTATTTGTTGTACAGTTAGTCTCTGCAATTAAAGTAGTAAGCACTTACTGCTTTTTTGATGATGACAAGAACTTTGCTGTCTGTAAAAGGATTTTTAGCCTTGACTGAATTGAAGCATAAAAAATTTAGAACATGTCATCTGACATTGGATTTAAACAGATCTACAAATATATAACCTGATATGTATGCAAGATATATAGTGCACACCTTGTATGTGTATATTGTGTGTGTGTGTGTGTGTCTAGCCACACTGATGAGCTGTGAAACAGCGAAACAGTCTGTCTGTGGATGACAAAAAAAAATATATATATATCATGTGGTGCAGTTCAATTTACTTCAATATCTGTTTTTTGTATGAATGATTCATGTAATATATATATATATATATATATATATATATATATAATGTGTGTGTGTGTGTTATGGGCACATGGCCAAGTAGTTACAATGTTCATTTTCTGACCATGAGACCTAGGTTCAAATCTCAGCAAAGTTGATTTGTCAGAAAGTAGACTTCCTGATGTTATCTGTCTAGATGGGGGTGATCCCAGCGTGTGACACTTTTGGAAAGTCGATGAAAACCATACCACAGGTTGACCCAAGCCTTGTGAATGAAATTGGGTAGAGGGAACCCTTGGGGGCTGCCAATAGCTGTGCTAGCACGAAGTCAGAAGTCCTCTTGACCAAGGGTTTGAGCATACTGGCCTTTTCAGTTTGTAGATCATGCTAGATAACATGCTCTCTCCCAGAAACTGTAACTAAGGTCTGCTCAGCATAGTTGCAGTATAAACCACAGGTTGGCTCTGTGGGTGTTGAGCAAACACGAATGTGCCTGAGCAGAGTCTGCACTAGGGATTGGCTAGCCGCCCTAATAGACGGGTATCCTTGAATACGAAGGGCTAGCTATTATATATATATATATATATATATATATATACATAATATTAAAAAGAAGCATAGTAGACAAGACTAGAGTCAGGTCAATATTTGTTTGTTTTTTTAGAGTGCTCAATACCCAATTCACAAAAACTGAATTTGTAGAGCTGGTAATAAAAATATAAGGTTAGGAAAAACCCATGCATAATGCACTACCCGCATTTTGACCTTACGGTCTCATCAGGGCAGTTACTTGTGGACAGTTAATCTGTAACACTGTTCAGGCCCACTTAAATAAATTAGCAAAGCACCATAAATTGGATATATCAGAATGTGAGGGGCAAGGGAATAGTTGGAGGAACCAGAAACACACACACACACACACACACACACACACACACACACACATATATATATATATATATATATATATAAAGAAATATAGTCTTAAAGTGTGCTATATTTATGGGATAAAGTGCTCAATATCAGAGATAGAGCGTGTGTGAAACAGACTGTCGCCTCTAAGTGTTGACTTCTATGTTCACTTTTATATATATATATATATATATATATATATATTTAAGACATTTTTATGTTTATACATTCTTTTTATAGATAAAAATATTTAAGTAAATGCTCTGTTTATAATAAACTGTATTAAACAACATTTACCGACCTGAATGTCTGAGAAATCTTCATAGAAAATATTTGTTCTCTGACAGGATTTGAACCTGTATCCTATACGGAACCGTCATTTAGCCTGACGTTCTCTTAACCGATCGAGCCACAGAGAATTGTTCGATTAGCAAGGTCGAATTTACTGTCTTTAAACTACAATCTTCCATGATTCTCTCACGTACATTCATATCTGCTTATGGTGTATCCAAATGTAAACAAATGACGTTACACATTATCAAATGGACAAAGTCTGACAATTATTTTTAAGACACATATATATATATATATATATATGAAATTTTGATAAAAGTTTAGAATCAGGGCCTAAAATTGGCTGTAATTCACAAGATAAAATTTATATATATCGTTTTGTTTTTTATATTCAGTTTTTTTTTTTTTTTTTTTTAATTTTTTTCGAAATATAAAATATATATTCTCTTCATTATATTTCCATTCGTGTGGATGCTCATTGGTTCTTTTTTATTTGAGAAATCGCTTTTTTTAGATGAAGTCAACTATTCTCTATTGTTTAAGT
>OZ038507.1:130000-210000 GCA_964036315.1 Acanthosepion esculentum | reverse complement strand
TTCATTTTCCCTTTCTTTTCCTCCATTATATTTCATATACGCATTTTTGTCTCTGATTGAAACAAATAAGGTTTCCAGTGTAGGAAATGAAAACTTACAGCTTTTTGCTTCTTGCAGGGATTACCTTCAGGAATGTCTCTTGCTGTTTTGTTCAAACAAGTGATATTATTTGGTGGTAATAATCAAAACATTATGTCTATCCAAATAGCAATTGATTCAATCATTGCTTGAATTGTTGCAATGCATATGTGTGTGTTGACTTGTTGGTTTAAGGATGACTGCTCTATCTACTGGCTGGAAGAGGATTTTCTTTTATTAATCGAGAGAGTGGAAAATTTCCAATTTAAATTGTATTGCAATATTACTTGTCTATAAAAATAGAGAATAGAATATATATATATATATATATATATATATATATTTATTTATATATATACATCCTTTCATCTTTCATTCCTATCTGCTCTCGCTCCAAATCTTCTGTAACCCCCTTGCCTTGATCGACCCACTGTCTTTCTCTTTCTCCATATCCTCTCCTTTACCACTCCTATCTGCTCTTCCTCCAACCCTTCTATACCCCCATGCGTGATAGTGGCCTCCAGCCTTGCTTTGGGTGATACGCTTAAAAAAAAAATATATATATATATATATATGCAAGTTTCATTAAAAACGACAGACAAGGTACTACGGTTAAGTATTTTATTTAATTTTTCTTCTGTATGAACAAGAGCTTTCTTTGCTGGACAAAGGGTGTAAGAACTGTCCAAATGTTTTATTTTTCCGAGCGCTTTCGGCTATATCTTTAGCCATTATCAAGGATGATTTGATTTTTCAACTTCATTGGGTGTGAACATACATAATGCACACACTCAATTAAGCTGAAAAATCAAATCATCCTAGAACTTTTTGCAACACGCTTACAAGTATTGAAATCCTCACAGCATTTAGTATCATTGAGGTTTTCGCTAACATTTTTGTTGAGATTTTACAAACTACAAACTTTGTTCAATCTCACAAACCAGTTGATGAAATTTGAATAAGCTGATTTGTTTGGCAAATAATTTGACAAAAACTCTACTTCACAGTTTAATAATTTCTTTAACTTCATAGGACTTCATTTTAAAAAAAAGCTTTTTAAAAAAAGTTATTTTTTTCGTTTTTAATAGCAAAGAATACATTATGTATTATGCACACACTCAATTAAGCTGAAAAATCAAATCATCCTTGATAATGGCTAAAGATATAGCCGAAAGCGCTCGGAAAAATAAAACATTTGGACAGTTCTTACACACCCTTTGTCCAGCAAAGAAAGCTCTTGTTTGTACACAAGAAAAATTAAATAAAAAACTTAACTGTAGTACCTTGTCTGTCGTTTTTAATGAAATTTGCATAAAAGAAGGATTGCTGCCATATATATATATATATATATATATATATATTTTTTTTTACTTTACCCATGTCTGTTTTTGCAGCAGTGTCAGTTTGGGTCTGTCTTAGTGTCAGTTTGTTAGTTTTAATAAACAAATAAATATTAATAGAGTTAATTTACTTGTATATTTAAATATACAAACATATCTTAACATGGCTAGAGAATGGGTGTTACTTTCCATGAATATATTTATATCATAGAATGCTACTCTTTGAGATATCTGCTTGTGACTCTAACTGCTGGTGTCTGCCAGGTATAGTTGCCAATTTTAAAATCTGTAGTGATTAATTGAAGTTTCTGTTTTCTTTTTTCCTGGCAGACACATATAGAAAACTGATTTTTACTTAATATTTTTAGAAATATTTACCCTCAGATTATTATTAGATTTTCAACTTTTATTTCATCTACTCTTTGATATTCTCTTATGAGTTTAAAGATATACAAGTTAAGAAATATTTTTCCGTTCATAATCTGTTAGCATTCTTCATATTTGTCTGCCCTTTCATTGATAGCTTATGTTGTTTCCCATGTTGGAGAATAAGGTGAAAAATAAATTTTATTTGCAATTATATATAAGGTTGTAAAGTTACTGGAGAAACTTGTGTACAAAGTTGGTACTTGCCAGTAAAAACCTAATGAAGGCATAAAAAAATTGTTTTTTTTTATCCTTGACTATTTTCAGTTCCTATAGCAATGAATTTATAAAGAAAAGTAATAAAATGACAACTTGAATATAGATTTAATAAGACAAGTCCAGGATAATTACTACTTAATAATTAAATATACAAGGTACTATCCAGAGATTCAGAGAACTTAAGGCATGAAATAGCTTCCTCAAAGAAAGAAAAGGGTAGGTAACCCTCTGTTTATCTTGCAAAAGAATGGTAACACCCTCTTTGGTCAAAATTCTGTCATTTTGTAAGTGGCATCTGGAATGGCTTAACAGTTCAATCTTTGCATGGCAGTCTCTTCTTCAGGTGTGGCAGGCAAAGATGGAATACACAATGAAGATCCAAGATTGGCCTCTCTTCTTCCTGCATTGTAAAAATTCTGTCACCTGTGTTGTGGTGAGCTTGAAGTAACCTCTCCAGGGTGCAGGTCTTGGTGAAGGTATATGGGAGCTGTGCATTGCTCAGACAACATAACCCCACTGTTAGCCATACTGACAAGATCCAAAAGAATACAGGGCATTACATTTGGGGCTGGCTTGGCTGCAGGAGTTGCTGGAAGGTTCTCATTGTTGGCAGCCAACTAGTTCTCCACTCTGGATTTACTTCCATAGCATTTTCTGTGTGGATATACTTGCAAGGCAGTGGCAGTTTAAAATCAGTGTCCAAAAGGGTAATACTGCAATAAAGGAATTTAAAAACATTTGCGCAGTATATATGGATGCAGTGAAGTAATCTGTGGTTTAAAAGGTTTAAAATGGCAATTATAATAATGTATTTGACAAACTTCACTCTGGAAGAAGACCCTCTCTGAATTAATAAATTTTGATAGACTCTTGAATTGGATCTACATCGTAGCACCAGAGGTTTGGGTACAAAAAATTACTGTGTCATAAACAACTTTCTCCAAACATCACACCGTCCTGGGTATGATGATAAACTACATCCGCATCCAGGGTAAGATGATAAACTACATCCAACAGCAAGGCCTCTGATCAGGAGGTTTTGAGGAGCGTGGAACCACCTCTTAATTGCTGGTGTTCCCAGGTCCACCCTGACCCGGGGTGGTAGCACCTGTTAGAGTCCCAGCTATGAGCAAATAGTTAACCCCGAAACCGAGGTAAAAAAGCATTATAAAAGTGTAAATAGGTTTTAATACCAGAAATACTTTGTAAAAAATCATTACCAGAAATAAATTTTAAAAAAAAACTATTGCCAGCAATACGTTTTTGAAAGAAAAAACTGTTATTAGCAATACGTTTTTGAAAATAATATTACCAGTTATACAATTTTGAGGAAAAAATATTTCCAGAAATAGACTTTTGACAAAAATATTACCAGGAAAAAAAAAAATGTTGTCGGCATTAAATGACCCATTGAGGCCGATATGCCGTAAAACAAACCAAATGAAACCAAACATCACAAGCAAATTGGGGAAAACTTGCAAAGTGCTAATTTGGGTTCATGAACCAAATACATTTCAACATCTGCATTTCTTTTACAATCAGGAATGCCAACCTTTTATTTTTGCAACCCATTCTTACTGATCATGAAAATGGGTTTTGCATATCAGCAGAAAACTTTCCATCTTGTGCACACTGTGGAGTGAGCAGCCATGGTTAAATGCAAAATAAGTAACAAAACTATTCAACAAACAAAAATGACAAAGTTTGCAATAACAAGAAAAGGAAAAGAACGGGGCAAAAAATAATATAAAGCAAACAATGTATGCAAGGCAAAACAACAGTAATATATGTCACAAAGTTTGCAATCTAAGAATTGAGGCTGATACGCAAAAGCAATTTCAGACAAGTGAATGTAGCATTCTAACTTTAAGACAAGACATACAGGGACTGAGTCAGATGAAACTGAGAACCTGCCTATTTTATTTTCTAGAAAAAATCCTAGCATGTTTGTGTGCTTTGGCCTATAAATTGGGGAGAGGTAAGTGTTTTGCAGTCATTCCCCACCAGATTGGACTCAACACACTTTCCCACGGACAAAACATTCCTAGCCTTTCACTGCTCTATTGCTATTTTCATGGCAAGTGTCCTGACAGACTACATTTATTAGTACCGACAGACTTTACATCTAGGACCTGCCATGACACATACATGAGGTTGACTTATCCTCATTTATTTGTATTCCTTTAGTAAGAAGGAAGTTCCATTCAGACGGCTTCTTCCTCAGAACTTTTACTTTATGGAACAGACTCCCAAGAAGATACTTCCCTGTTGACTACAGTCATAGTCTAGGGTCAACAGTTATCTATTCTACATATCCTTATAATATGCACTTCTTATTCCCTTCCCCTTTTCTACCCTTATGATGACCTTATTCAGTAACTTTCTACCTTGAGTGGCTCTTTGGTCTTATAAATTGTGAATAATAGTATAAAAGCCTTATGTCTATATCATGTTGAAACACCTGTTCTCATATAATCACCAAAGTTAAACAACATCAAGCCTGCTCAGTACCTGGATGTGTGATTGCTTTGGAATACTGGGTGATGTAAGCGTGGATGTGCAGGTGGTGTAATGAACAATGTTTTGGAATTGGACAAATGTGAACTAAGTTTCAATTCCAGTTGAGTTCATTATGTTCATTTACATACAAATATCCTTGGAAAAGGTATGAATCCACATCTTCTGCTCCCTGTTATGGGTTAATTAGTAGGACTTGTATCAGTAAATCATTATCTTCAAACATTTCTTACAATCTAAAAACATTTTCTGGCTTTAATGACCTTTAAAAAGTTGATAAACCGCATGAAAAAGAAACCTTTACACCTGATCATATTTTCAATAAATTAAAAGTAATAATTAAAATATTTTGTAAAAATTAACATTTTAGTCAATCCATTTCTGCCTGGTTAGGCTTGTTAAAGATTCACCCATTAGTTGCCTATCAAGACTAGAGAACATAGTCTTCTCTACTATTTAATCTATATCAGGGGGGAAGTAGTCACAGATTTGTTTTTCCCAAATGTATGGACACAAACTGCTTCAACTGGAATTTGAACCTGGTTTAATAATTTGATTTTCTGTGCCATTAACACATTTAATTTGCAGTGTTATTAGTCCTGACCCGACATCCTGGCTTCAGTTCTTTAATTGTAATGCCTCAAAAATGAAGCTATTCTGAGAGAACTCTTTTTACCTTCCATCAGTATGGCTGATGCTAACCTTCAGGAGAGTGACTCATTGCACCTTCTAGAACTAGTATTTTCAGCCGACATGAAGTGGAAAGAGTATATAGAATCAATTGCTAAGCCTGCATTTAAGAAGGTTGGTTCACTATATCATACTAGACAATTTTTCTTGCCAAAATCTCTCATATATTTATAAGTCTACCATTCATTCTTTTTTGTATTGCTGCTACATATGGACCAGTGCTCCTGCTATATATTTTAGAGATTCTTGATAAAATCCAAAGAATCTGCAACATAATTGGTCCTGACCTGGCATCTCAGCTATAGTCTCTTTCCCACTACTATATCTTCCCTGTGCCTTTTCTATAAGTAAATTTTGTATTGCTGCTACATATGGTCCAGTGCTCCTGCTATATATTTTAGAGATTCTTGATAAAATCCAAAGAATCTGCAACATAATTGGTCTTGACCTGGTATCTTGGCTATAGTCCCTTTCCCACTGCTGTAATATATCTTCCCTGTGCCTTTCCTATAAATATTTTCATGCCTAATTGTTCTGATGAACTTTCCTCTGTGGTACCTAGACGTGAATTTAAGTGTAGTACTAGATTGTAGGCAAGATCTCATCCTTTTAGAGTTGAAAAGTCTAGATATAAGCATATGTTCTATGCTAACAGATTCTTCTATCGAACTTCTCACTAGTGGAACTCTCTTCCAGCTTATTGCTTCTCAATCAATTTTGATCTTCGAAAATAAATCGTTATTCTCTTTTGTTAATTCCTGTTCCTTTACTGTTCTCTCCTCACAGTAATGTTTTCTTTTTCTAATATTCTTTCACACTTAGTAACTTCTTGCATCTTAGTGGCTTTATTACCTTGCTTGAGGTGAAATAATTTGAAAAAGAAAATTAAGCAACTCATACTTTCAAAATTTCTGATTTATAGAATTAAGAATGATTTTCTAAAAATTGTGCTGTTGATTAAAATTCATATGAATGCGACAAGAATTTCAGGAATTTGGTTTTATTCTATTTCCAGGATATCAGTATCCTGTATACAATATGTGCCGAAGATGTTCTTGGTTCAGGACAATTTGGGACCGTTTTTGGAGGTAAGTAAACATCTCCAATTTACTCTGTTTTGTATATTGATTTTTTTTTTCGTTCATATCTCAAGAATACTTGATTGCTATTTGGTATTTGTTTTATTTGTAAGAATGAATTCCAATCTAAAATACATTACTTGTTTGACAATTGTGAGTATACTATTTACATCGTTCGGACTATCATCCTCATCTTTGTTACACAGTGGATAAAGGCGTTAGATCCAGTGACAGGACCCAAAGAGTGTGAGTTCAACACCTGGTTAAGGCAGTGGAGAACTTGGAGAGGGGAATTAACAGGAGATAACTGACATCCATTAGACATAGCACATGGAACTAGAACAGTCTACCCCAGCGAGTGAAATAAAGGGTTCAGTTTGACATTCCAACCACCTGAAGAAGGCCGGAGTGTACAACAGCCGAAATGTTGTGATAAATATAGGAACAAAGATGAGGATCATAGTCTGAACAATGTAAACAGTGTACATAATACCTCATCTCAGAAATATAGACAGATACTGAAGGATCGGATAAATATGGCAACAAAGATGAGGACAATAGTCCGAATAATGTAAATAGCGTACATAATACTTCATCTCAGAAATATAGACAGATACTGAAGGATCGGATAAATATGGTGACAAAGATGAGGACAATAGTCCGAATAATGTAAATAGTGTACATAATACCTCATCTCAGAAATATAGACAGATACTGAAGGATCGGATAAATATGGCAACAATGATGAGGACAATAGTCCGAATAATGTAAATGGTGTACATAATACCTCATCTCAGAAATATAGACAGGCAATATATCACCAAGAAATGAATAAATTTGCCAATATTGGTGAAAGTTTTTTTATCTTTCTCATTTTAGTTTGATGCAAAGTTTTCTAGAGTTTTTTTCATTAAATTGTTTATTCACACTAATCCATAGTATCATTAAATAAAAAAATATTTCCAAAGATATCTGTGACCTATTCAACTAAATTGTGTGTGCTGTCTTAAAAAATGATTCCAGTTTTGACTCAAGTTTCTTTGAGATCTTGGGCTTATTGGAACCACAGATCAAACAAGAAGTTTTAAAAAGTGATAGCCAGAATGTGAAAGGGTTGGAGAATAGACTGCATATGGAAGAACTTCCCATACCAGCCTCACAGTTGTCTTCTGCGTTAGACTGTCCTCATCTTTGTTGTTATTATCACAATGTTTCTGCCATTGTGCTCCCTTGGTCTTCATCAGGTATATATCAATCCAGGCAATCTACAGGGAATTTCAAACTAAACTCTTTATTTAATCTATGGGTGCAGACTGTTCTTGTTCCACTTCTCATGTCTAGGGATATCTCATCTAGTTCTTATTTTTAGTACTGTTCAGTTATGGTGTGCCCTGTTTCCACTTAGTCTGAAGACTGGAAGGCAAAATGGCTGAAATGTTGCGATAACAACAAAGATGAGGACAATAGTCCGAATGTAAATAGTGTAAATAATGATAACTCCTCATTCCAGAAATTCCAACAGAAATTATGAAGAAGTTGTATGAAGATAGAATAAAATCTTCAATTGATTTTCTTGCTCAAAAAAAAGATGACCTTCAAACAAGCTAGTAGCTCAATATATCATTACACAGTAACTGTTGATCCAGGTTCATAAGAAAGAATTGCTTTTGAATCCCTCAGAACAAAACAAATAGAAGAATTTACCCCTTGTAGGTTTGGTTGAAGTTGAGCTGTTTTTTAATTTGGTCAAGGTTCCATCAATTTGTCAAAAAGAATTGCTTTTGAATTCCACTAATTATAAAGATATATTTTTCCTTGGTAGATTCTATTTATACTGCAATCAAAGCTTTTTTTGGCATTTGACATTCTTGTGTCTCTTTGTCTCTTGTCTCTTTCTGTGACAAATCTCTCTTTCTGTTGCCATCTTTTTAAAATATGACATTTGAAAAAAAACGTATTTGTCTCCCCCCAGCTATGGGTTAAGAAACAGTGTTGACAGGGCTCTTTAGTCTAGGAGAAGAAAAATTTAATTCAAAATCAACTTGAGGGTAGAATGGGTTTCTTCAGACTACCTTGCCCTAGACACACCAATTGTTCATATGGCTGCAGTACATATGATGTCCCTACAACCAAATGGTTTATAGGACTCTGATCAAAATTAAAACAAAAAGAAAAGACAATTGTTTTAACACTGACTGATGTTTGTTCCATAAATTGAATATTGCTGCCATATCTGGGTCTGGAGCTACCCAATCCTCACTTTCCAGCCTTGACAGAATTCAAAAGCGTTTATACAACCTTGTAGCTGATAATTATTTTCTACCTCCAAACACAACATCACAAGCTATGGAAATCTGATCAGCTGACCTCCATTCCCTAGTTCCTCCAGTTCATACCATTATCGAACCATGCTATATACACAGAAGTGAACCATCATCACACCCTTCATATTCCATTGTAAGAAAGAGGTTTCATTCAAACATCATCTTTCAAAGAGCTGCTACTTTATGGGGCAGACTCCTGAGAGGATGCTTTCCCATACACTACAGTTTTAACCTTCAATGTTAATTTTTGTACATATCCATAAAATAACCTCATTTAGTAACCTTAACTTGAGTGTCTCTTGAGCCTTGCAGTTATATTGTGTACCATGTCCATTCAGGATGTGAGCAATCATGACTCTCCACAACTTCTTGTCCTTTTGTAGCTCTTAGTAAAGTTTGTCTTTTTACTATTTCTCCTAATCCCTGTTCTGCCAAACATTTAGACAAGCTCTTTAGATAGGTTATTTTCTGCATTTCTCAGTCCGTCTTGCCTTCAGAATATTCTGTGAGTGTCAAATTTTCCAGGCCCCATTTCCTCATTATGTACCCTAGAAATTTCAACTGGCTTTTTTTATGATATTTATAAGTGTCTTATTTTTTCCCATTTTCTCAAAAACTTCGTCATTGCTCACATGCTCCATCCATGGTATTCTCAGCCTTCTTCTGCAGAACCACATCTCTGATGCTTGTCTCTTTCTGATTTTAAGTATAAGTGTCCTTTTTATTTCCATTTTCCTTAAAACTTCCTCATTGCTCTCATGCTTCGTCCATGGTATTCTCAGCCTTCTTCTGTAGGAACACATCTTTGATGCTGGACTCCTTGTGATTCTGAGCATTAGCATCCTTTTTGTCTCCACCTTCCTTAAAACTTCCCTGTTGATTACATGTTCAGTTCATGGTATTCTCAGCATCCTGCTGTAGAACCACATTTCTGTTACCTTAAGTCTCGAGACCTCCATAAAAAATGCTATACCAAAGGTTTAAAATGAATTTTTTCAAAAAGAGATATACTTATTGAAACATTTATTTTATTTTTAATTTCATGATAATAGATTAAATTTAATATTTTCAATAAGCAAAATACTTTGTTGTATTTCAAAAACTAATTTAAATTGATTGGAAGGAGTTTTTTTTGTTTTTTTTTAAATAGCCGATTAACACCCTTTTTTAGTCGTCTTTCATAGCAATGTAATTTTTTTTTTATTAAAAAATCTTCCAAAAATAAAAGATACTTTTCTGAAACTTTATTTGAGAAATATTTGCTGATTTAAAGTATAATTAATCTGATTTGAAACAAATATTTAGTTTAATTTTAAAATATCACAGAAATGCATTTTTTTTAACATGACAGTAACTGTTTTGATGTGTTGACAGCCTGATGACAGATTTAATGTTGTTCTATAGAGACTTTATCTGGAAAAGATAATTTCAGAATATGATGTGAATGCCTTTTTTATATAAATTTTATTAAGTACTCAATAATCTTAAAAATTTAAGAAAATATTCTCCGCAATATAATGTTTTATTAGATTTTTAAAATGTTGACTTTAAATTTACTATAGTTATCAATCTTATTTTCTTGTAATGTTGTTTATGCTCACCCACACTTACAAAAATGGGCACATTTATACACATAGAAAAAAATTCAAAATTCTTTTAAAAATATTGGTGTTGATTTGTATTAAAATTTTCCATTTATGATTAGTAAATATAGTTTTCACTTAATAATATCATGGAAAAGGTTGAAATTGATACAGAATTTTAAAGGATTTAAAACTTAATCAATTTTTCTAATTAAAATTTTTTTTTTTAAATTAAAAAATTCTTGTAAAAATTCATTATTCATTGAAAAAAAAATTTTCTCTTAAGACAACAGTGTCCTTAAATTTTATTTATAAAAGCAATTAAAAGCTTTTCTAATTAAATAATGTCAGTTTTATTGCATTTGTTATTTTACAATTCAGAGCAGATTTTTAGTAAATAGTGTTTCTGTTTGACAAAAACAAATTGAGGATTTCAATTCTCCGAGGAGTTGTGCTTTTAATTAATATAAATATGAAGAGGGTAGAATTTTAATTTCTTGAAATTTCATAAAATTAAGTTTATTTTTTTTTGCAGATGTCAAAAAAAAAAAAAAAATGAAATGAAATATTTTTACTAAGATTTAAAAAAAAAAAAAAAAATTAAATAATTTAATTCATTTGTGGATAAGTCCTGAAAATTTCATAAAAATTAGTTAATTTTTGCAAGAATTTCCAAAACAATGTGTTTTTAACACCAAATAAGATGCTAAAAATCCCTATACTAAGTTTCGGTCCACTCGATACAAGAAAAACAAGATTTTTAACTAAAATTTTGAACATGCTGGAAAAGGTTTAAAAAATTTAATAAAATAATCAAAAAATATTTTGGTCTCTCCTCTTAATAACATAAACATTTTGACAATAAAACTTTGTTTTCATCAAGTTTGGAGCCTTTTTCATCATGGCATGTTCTTAGAAAAATTTTTTTACTTAAGTCTCTTTTTCATTAAGACCAGCAATAGTAAGTGAACCCTTACATTTAATATTTGGTGACTCCTCCTTTTGAGGTCTTGTTTACCAGTCTTTTTCTATAATTTTTAAGAAGTTTCTGGTATTAGTGAGTGTCAATTTTTGACTGTTCTGCTTGGCAAAACTCTCACAATTACTTGATATTACCTAGGTTTCTTGCATGCACTGCTTTAACTTGAACCACAGATTTTCAATTGGATTTAGATCAGGACTTTAAGACTAGGCCACTCCAAGACTTGAAATTTCTTTCTTCAAACCCATTCTTTTGTAGATTTACCTTGCTTTGGTTCATTGTCCTGTTGGAAAATCAAGCCCCCGACATAAACCAGACTTTCGAGCTGAGGGAAATCATTCAAAATTTCGTGGCATCTTGCAGAATTCATTATATCATCAATGTGTACTATTTTTGCCTGTTCCAGGTGCATCAAAGCACTCCCAAATCATAATGCCGTCACCGCCATATTTAAATGTTGGCACCAAATTCTATCTCTTCAAAAGCTGTATTAGGAGCTCACCAGACAAACTGCCTATTGTTCCTCCCAAAATGCTCTAGTTTGGTCTCATCCAACCATAAAACCTTTTGCCAGGATGTTTCTACTTTATTAATGAGCTTTGGCATAGTTGAGTCAAACTTGTTTGTGATTTTTCATAAGCAATGGCTTTTTTCTAGGTATTCTGCCATGAAGACTGGTATCATTCAGATTTCGTTGCACTGTAGAAGCATGTACATTGATTCCGCCATTGGCCAGGGTGCCTTACAGAACCGCAGAGATCACAGCAGGATTTGCCTGTACTTGTTGAACTAGATGTCTACTTGCTCTTGCAGTTATTTTTAGCAGACGGTCACTTCTTCATTGCAATGCAATCACATCAAAGCCTTCCATTTATAAACAATTTGTTGTACAGTGGAGGTAAAGGCAAGCACTCCAAATCATTTTGATAGCTTTTTGTATCCTTCTCTATCATTATACACTTCAACTATGTGATTTTTTTTTAAAGCTTCAGAAAGTTCTTTTAATCTTGAGATCTCATTTTTTTTTAATTTAGTCCTTAACTGCACCCTTTTTGCATACACAATCAGTTACATTTGCTGACAGCAGTATACACAGCTTACCAAAAAAATGTCATTTTGATTTTTATGCTTACACAAAAAATTTCATTGCACTGGCCTCCATGTAAAACAAAAATACAGAGTGTAAATGTAAAGGTTCAATTATTTTTGCACCTCTTAATTTTTTAATTAATATTTTTATTCCAGCTTGATAACTAATTATGAAAGTGGTTGTAATTCGTTTAATAAATTAGTTAAACATTTGTTGATTATCTGAAAAAGAGATTTTTTTTTTTATTATTACCTCACGGGTTCACTTTTGTGCAGCATTCTCTCTATATATATATGAATACATTCAACACCATCACTTGAGAAGACACCAGAAGTATTGAAACAAAATGGCTATTTTTGTAGTGATTTTATAACATTTTTATGTTATAATTTTTTAATAAATGATTATATTTGCTCTACTCTGTATTGAGCACTCTTTTAAGAATAGTATTTGTTGGTTATTGGAATTTATTCCATATACACCAATCCTATACTTGGATATATATATATATATATATATATATATATATATATATACACACACACACACACAGGGCAGCAATAGTCACTATAAAATTACTTATAATAAAAAGCAAAGCATTGAAGCAGGTGGCTTACAGTTCGAAAAGTATCAGTAATTAATTTACTACTGTTTACCATAGCATTTATCATTATTAACTAGAATCATTTTAATAATAAATTTCTGGACTGTTGATGAATTGCTTTTTCTTAATTGTTATTGTAAGTAACTCTATAGCGTCTTTATTGCCACCATGTGTGTGTGTGTGTGTATGCATTTGGTAGTGATCTTGGAACTTATCCCCTAGTAACAGGAGTCTATTATACAATTTGCCAAAAGCTGTTCTTTATATTATTAAATGTAAAAAAGTACACATTATCTTTTCTTATTTTAGGTCAACACAAGAAAACTCGGCAAGCAGTTGCTATTAAGGTTATTGATAAATTGAGATTCCCCACAAAGCAAGAAGCTCGATTAAAAAATGAAGTTTCTATTTTACAGGTAAGTATTTTATTTCTCACATTTCATTCTTAATCTCGTCCTGGGTATGGAGATAAACAATATCCAGGAGCATGGAACCACCCCTTAATTGCTGTTGCTTCCAGGTCCACCCTGACCCCGGATTGCAGCACCTGTTAGGATCCCAACTATGAGCAAATAGTTAATCCCACCCCAAACTTGGATCAAACACTATGGATATATAAAACATTTTTTATACTGAAAATACCAGCAATACATTTTAGTAATGAAAATTACTAATGCTCTCAAGAAAATTAAATTGGCTTGTAAGGTGTTGATATGCTGCTACACAAACAGATCAATCTTAATTTGTTCTTGGTTTGTTTATGTTCTAAGTCAGTAGACTGGCACACAGAAATGTTCATTATAGCTATCTGCACACACACACACTCACACACACACACACACAAAATAGTGCCTTGGTTATCAAGCACCTCTGTTAATATCCAATTGGGTTATTGTTCACTTTTTTTGTTGAATATATGTCTCTGAAATTGTACATCTCCTCAGTTATTGGGCAAGGAAATCTGTCTGTTACGAACCTGGACATTCCAGTTTGCTTGATGCCGTGTTAGCAAAGCCAGCCAAGCTCCTTAACAAAGCATCATGTACACTATTTACATTATTCGGACTATTGTCCTCATCTTTGTCGGCATATTTATTACGTTTCAACCGTTGTACGCTCTGGCTTTCCTCAGGTGGTTGAAATGTCAAACTGAACCCTTTATTTTGCTCACTGGGGTAGACTGTTCTAGTTCCACATGCCATGTTTAATGGATATCAGTTGTCAGTTATCTCCTGTTAATTCCCCTCTCCAAGTTCTCCACTGCCTTAACTGGGTATTGAACTCACACTCTCTGGGTCCTGTCGCTGGATCTAACTAACGCCTTTATCCACTGTGTAACAAAGATGAGGACAATAGTCCGAATAATGTAAATAGTGTACATAATACCTCATCTCAGAAATATAGACAAAGCATCATGTGTATGCATGACTCAGTCTGCCTTTGTTTCTTGTGTAGTGGGCATCTCTCCTGACATTAGTTTGAAAATTTTTGTTGTGTTTTTTTTTTTAGTTAGTTTTACTGTTAAATAAGCAATCATGGTGTCAAAGAAAGTTCTGAGTGTCTTTGAGGACGTCACTGGGCTTGAATGCAAGTGGGCAGGATGTGGAGGAGTTGGCAGGGAAGAGCTGACCATTAAAGGACTCCATGACCTTTTATCTGGAGCAACAACAAATGGTAGCTGAGGAAATAGCTTTGGTATAATGAGGGGAGAATGTGTCTTCTTCAGTGATTAAGAACATTTGTTCAAAATGGAATGAGATGCCAAGTTTTGTTGAAAACTATCACCCTAACAAAACTGTTGCAAGCCGTGTTATAAACATGTTTAATGACAATGTCTTGTCACATTTGGGACAAATTTTAAAAAGGAGGCAAAATCAAACCTCTCTGGGCAGGTTTTTAGTAAGAGGGGGATCTAGTCAGTCCTAGTAACACAAAGAGACAAAGAAGAAAAATAACCACAGAAAAAAAAAACTTCACTGAAGTCTTTATGAAGGAGGATTTCTCTTTCAAATAATAACACCTCCTCTCCATCTTACATATGCTGAAGAGAGTCTTCTATAAAGGTAAGGTGAATTTAAATGTTCATTCATTTTACTTATTTGTCATTTATATTTATTTTTATTATTATCTTATTTATTTTTATAATTATTTTATTTATTTTATTTTTATAATTATTTTATTTATTTTTATAATTATTTTATTTATTTTTATAATTATTTTATATTTATTTCTTATTTGATTATCTTATTTATTTTTATAATTATTTTATTTATTTTTATAATTTTATTTATTTTTATAATTATTTTATATTTATTTCTTATTTTATTATCTTATTTATTTTTATAATTATTTTATTTATTTTTATATTTTATTTTATATTTATTTCTTATTTTATTATCTTATTTATTTTTATAATTATTTTATTTATTTTTATATTTTATTTTATATTTATTTCTTATTTTATTATCTTATTTATTTTTATAATTATTTTATTTATTTTTATATTTTATTTTATATTTATTTCTTATTTTATTATCTTATTTATTTTTATAATTTTATTTATTTTTATAATTATTTTATATTTATTTCTTATTTTATTATCTTATTTATTTTATAATTATTTTATTTATTTTATATTTTATTTTATTTTATATTTATTTCTTATTTTTTGCATGTAAAACTATAGTTATTCTGTATCAAATGTATTTTTAATAATTTTGGGTGTGGAACAAATTAATCAGATTTACATTATTGTATTATCTCAGTTTTTGCATATCTTGGTTTTCGGACAACATTCTAGAATGGATAATGGCTGATAACTGAGGTTCTATTATTACCCTAAAATCTCCAAGAGTCCTGCCTGTGATATTGGAAATGACATTGTTACATTATCTTTGACACTCTTTCGAAAAAGCAAAAAAAAAAGGATGGAAAAGGAATTGGGAAGGAGTGTAAGGAGACAAGAAAGAACGGTGACATTCTACACGCACACACACACACGCACACGCGAAAAGAAAAACCCTAACACCAATAAATAGTGCCTAAATTATTTTTTTAACTTGGTATAAAAATAATGACAGTGAGAAAATTAGCTGTCAATTGCTGAAACCTCCTGATGAGTGGGACATACAATTACTAAAAGGTTCATCTATGAAACTCTGGAGTTAGGGTGCTGACTATAACATCAATAAGCGAAGTTGATAAATTTTATTTGTATTAATCCTATATATATAATGAAAATAGTAAGCAAATGAATGACATACTGGAAAACAGTGTTGTGACACCTTTCATTCTGAGAATATACCATACCATTCCAATTTTTATAGGAGAGTTTCCTGATACCTTTTTTTCACAGTGAAACAACATAGTACTAAAATCTATAATAATTTGACTTACACACTTTGCTAAACTTTCAAATATTTTTAATGATTTTTTTCCTTTTCTTCTTATGCATTGTACACTTGAGGTTGGTTGAAGACTAGTGCACTACCTTGGCCACCTTATATAAATTTGATCTCATTATAGCATTGAGTTCTATTCTTTCCTGTTGGCCCTTTCAAGTATGCTGCTTTTAAAGCCATTTGCTTTTTTTGTGTGTATGTGTGTGTTTTAATAATTACACACATATATATATATATATATATATATATATATATATATATAAATTATTTTTAACTTAGTATAAAAGTAACAAAAATGACAACATCCACAGTGAATTTGCTGAAACCTCCTGCCAAGTGGACCAAACAATTACAGAAAGATTCATCTACAAAACTCTGATGTCAGGGTGCTAAGTATAACATCAATCAACTAAGGAACAAATTTTATATTTCTATTAACCCTATAATATATATATATATATATATATATATATATATATATATATATATATATATATATATATATATATATTATATGAATTCAAAACCACCCTACTGTCTATCCCAAGACTGCATGGCAATTCAGAGATAAAGAAAAGGAATCTGTGGAGAGCCATGTATCACCTATGGACATGATATTAAGAGAAATAAATGCACACACACAAAAGTTGGATCAATAAGTCTGTAGCTAAATTTTTGTTTGAAATTTTCACTGTATATTAATGTAATCTATGTAATTCACCATTGACAAAGAAGCAGAAGATTAAGTTGAAAAATATTCAGGTAAAGTAAAATATTTTTTCACCATAAACTTTTAGAATTTTGACACACCCATGTTAAACCAAGACAATGTTAGGGATAAAATAATGTACTATGGTGGCAATTCCCAAGCAGACATTTAGCATCTTTGGAATATTTTCCTAGTGATTATATGCAATATATCATCTGAAAATAGACAGTCTCAGGATACCAGAACTGGTCTAACTTTGACAATCTATGATCGTTTGAAGTTAATCAAAACTCACATGTTTAATCATATGTCCATAAAATGATCCGTTCTGGATAATTGCTTTTTGCTCGGAAAGTCATTGGAACATTATTAAATGTTATGATTGAAAGATTTAACTTTTTTTTTTTCTTTTTTTTTTTTAACTCTTTTTAAAAAATGACCTGTATCAAGTGGATTTTTTTTAAAGTGCTGAATTCATTTCTGGCACTGAGAATCATGCCATGTAAATCTAAATAAATTTGTTAAATGCAAAGTTTAAAATTAAAACCCTTTCCAGGAATTTTAACTCTTCATTGTAGGCTATGCTTTTTACACTAAAGTCATTGGAACATTATTAAATGTTATGATTGAAAGATTTAACTTTTTTTTTTTCTTTTTTTTTTTTAACTCTTTTTAAAAAATGACCTGTATCAAGTGGATTTTTTTTAAAGTGCTGAATTCATTTCTGGCACTGAGAATCATGCCATGTAAATCTAAATAAATTTGTTAAATGCAAAGTTTAAAATTAAAACCCTTTCCAGGAATTTTAACTCTTCATTGTAGGCTATGCTTTTTACACTAAAGATGCATTTTTTTAAATTAGAATACTTCAAATAATGCTAATAAAAACAGATTTTTTTTTTTTTTTATCTCTTTAGTGTTTGTTGTCAAATATTAAAATAATTTAAATCAGCAAAATGTAATTAAATTGTTCTTGGGAAGATATTTAAGACATATTCTGCACAGTGGGCTTAAATGGGGGTCAAGCGGACATATGGCAATAACATACGGTAAGCACCTGCTTCAGGTGCTTAAGTATATTTTAGACAAATTCTAGGGTGTGGTATGCAAAAAAAATTGATTTTCAAGAACTGAGATATGATTTTTTATGAGTTTTTGGCTAAAAAATCCAAGTTAGGGCCAAAAGATAGAAGGGTAGAAATTTTGCGGAAATCCGACATTTACGAACGAACTTCAAACAGGCATATCTTGAGAAACATTTGGAGTTAGAAGACAAATTAGACCATTTTTTTGACACTACAGACAATGAGCGTTTCAAATATTCAAGTTTAAAAATGAACAATAAATCATATACAGCTACAACTTATCACAAAGATTACTGAAAAAAAGTTAATCACTTATACCAAGAGCATGGTGCAGTTTTATGGTGTTCTGATGCCAGATTTGGATTCAGCACCCCAAAAAACATGGGAAAAGTGGGCTGGATCATGAAATTTGAGTGAGAATTACATAAATTATCCGGATTTTGGATTCAAAGGGAATTGAAGGTTGTCCTAAATGACGGGAAATTTAGGCTAGCCCAAATTTTTTCAATATAAAAGAATTAAAATGGTTCCCCAGAGTGAATTTTTTCACCCAAATGGATTATGATAGCCCTACATGTCTAGATTCTTATATGTGAAGCATGAAAAATTTCATCTCGGGGCTTTTCTGCAATTTTTCATCACAATTTATCAGTGGGGGCCAATTTTGGGTCTTTTTTGATGGAAAAAATGCCCATTTTTACAGTAAATTTTGTGGAAAACTTATAAAAATATGTCAAAAACCTGTCCATATACCCAATTTTTTATATTGAATCAAATTTTGGGCATTTGGCCTTATCTTAGGGGCTTATGGGACATATTTAGAAAAAAAACTTGTTTCCAGGATGTATCGAAAACTTGAAATTCACGAGCTTCAAATGGGCATATCTTGAGAAATAATTGGAGTTAGAAGACAAATAAGACCATTTTTTGATACGACAGAAACTAAACTTTTCATTTTTCCATGTCCTAAAGTCATTTGAGGAAGTTGTCAAAATTCGATATGTCCACTTGGGAACCCACTGTGTTCTGTTCTTTTTGCATATTAAATTGACCATTACCCACTTTTGGTACTAGATATCAGCTTTTGACCTAACTTTGGATTTATCAGGAAATCATGATCTACACCTCTATTCCGATGTTTTGGGAAATACTGAATCCATTTCTAGCACTGAGAATCCTGTCAAAAGAAATATAAATTTGGTTAAATGCAAAGTTGATAATTATGGATCTGTATTAATGTTATTTATACCTGCTTTTAGTACCAGATGCTGAACAGCAGAAATCAGTTTTTAACATAACTTTCCTTGGATTTATCAGAAAATCATGATCTAGACCTCTATTCTTGTGTTTGGGGGGATGCTGAATCCATGAGAATTCTGCCTAAACAAGTTCAAATGGATTTTCATGAATTTTGGCTCTTTACTGCAGATCAGTGTCTTTAAACCAAAACCCCTATTTTTATAATTAGAAATGTGGCAATTTTGCTTTAATCTTCCTCTTTAGTTTAAATGACATTAATACGGATTTGTAATTGAGCTGAAAATCATTCAGGGAGCTCAAAAACCACAACTGTTTGTTTGGCCATATTGTGTGAGGCAACTGTAGAACCTTTGTTTGGGTTCATCAAAATGAACAATTCTTTAAAAGCAGGAATGACAAAAAAATTTTTTGTTTTGTTTTTCATCATTTAATCAGTTCAAGATCATTTTTTAATAAGGTAGTTGAATAGGGTATATGATGGTTAGGATGGTTATAAGATGGTATAAGATGGTTAGGATGGTTAACTGTCATGGATGATTTGTTAGGTCAATGTCCATTCCCACCATATATTGATATAATTGAGTTAGGTGTATATTGGCCTTGTGTAATGATCAAAAGAAAATGCACAGTGTTGATAAATATAAAAATCTTTATATAACACAATGACACAAAAGGATAAGGTGAAAGTTAAAGTATCAAGGGTTCAAATATAATGTGACAATTTTTAACATGGCGTACGGATGAAAAGGGTTAAAACAAAATGATTTTAGTTTTTTGTCAGAAAGAGAATTATTTTCCTAGGATATGGGAACAGATGTATGAATTTTGTTGAAAAAATTACCCAACGTGATTCAGCTAGACACAGCTGGCAGGTCGTCTGCTGAAAGGTATCAATGGGAAATTTTAGTTGACAAAATTTCCCCGCGAAAAAAATTATAATTGTGAGCAATTGTAAAGGCAGAAGATGACGTCAGAAAGGCTGACATCATATGATGGCTCCTCTTGAAGGAGGGGGGGATCTTCCAAAATTGGAAATGTGAAATAGAAAAAAGAAAATGACTGGTTGAATTTTGGGAGATTTGCATAAAACCCACCTATTCGCCCGCACCACACCAGTTGAAAATACAAGTGCCTACGTGGGCCAAAGTTAGTTGGGGTCAGTTAGACGGAGGCAGTTGGATTTGGAGAGAGTTGGGGTTAGTCACAGTTAGGGTCAGTTAGACGGATGCAGTTGGGGTTAGTCGGAGTGGAGGTTGTGGTCTGAAGTTGTGACTGGGAGTTACATAACGCTGTTTGCCAATCTAATGAAAATAATAATAATAATAGTTATCTGCTGAAGAAGAAAAACTTTGACAAATAACCTTGTTCTGTCTGTGAAAGTACAAATCACAGTACTTGAAGATAAATCCTGTTGGCCACTCTTCAAAGAAGCTACCCACAATTTTCGTTCTGTTGCCAGTTATGAGAAAGGGTTGGGAAAAGAAGAACAAAGAAAAGAACTGTAAATAATTTTTTTTATTATTCTGATATAAAAATCATATCGTGACTTATTCGGGCGTCGTCCATTTTATGTTTCAATTTTGTATGCACATGTTCAACTCCTTGGTTTAGCGTGGTTAAGATACCTAAGTGGAAATTCGATCAAAATCACAACGTGGGTAAGAGAAGTCACAGTTGAAGATCCAGACCAAGCGAACAGACTAGGATTGACCCTGGGTACCGCCATACCTGGTGACTGAAGCAGACCGGACCCTGAACAACGTCATATTTGGAGGCCATGATCAGGCTGTGGCCCGGAACACCGTCATAGTAAAAATCCTGGTGCATTAGAGAGAAAGAGTCCATGAAGAAATATATAACAAGAACAAAATTTCACCATCTCTATAATAATCAATGGATAATAAAAATCACCAGGAGAAACAAAGCCATAGTTCAACCAACCAATCAGAAAGCTTTCACAATCAGGATGTAAGAAAAGAAATAAATAAGGAAACAAAAATTTCACCATCTCTAAAAGCAGATAGTTTGACCAACCAACCAGAAAGCTTTTACAAGGATATAATATAAAGATGTGAAAACACCATTGCGTGCTCGTTTATGCCTTTCAGCTAAAAAAAATTGCTGCAGTGCACAAGAATGTGGCCAAAAATCCAGACACCTCTATTCGTCATTGCACGCAGGAATTGAACCTTTCTACAACAATGTTACATTGTTTCCAATTGCACTCACAGTTGGTCGATTATGTTGAACAAAAAATTGCAAACTGCACAAAAAGCATTTCTGTTTGAACGTCCATTTTTGTAATAGGCTTCGATAACTTTAACATGTTTTTTGATTGTTAATCTTTCCATGGTTGAAATTGCCAAAGACTTAAAATGTTAAATCTGAAAGAAAAAGAAAAAAATCATTAGACATTTAAAAATAATTAACATTTAAAATCAGTCCAAGTTATTGGAACACCCTTTACATAAATATATATATATATATATATATATATATATATATATATATATATATATATATATAAAAATGAAGAAATATACTCTTATGGTGTACTATATTTATAGGATAAAGAGCTCAATATCAGAGATAGAGCGTGTGTAAATATAAAAGTGAACATTGAAGTCAACACTTAGAGGCGACAGGCTGTTTCATGCTATATATAGCATGCTATATATATATATATAAGAGGATAATTGTCTCCAGAATCTATCTTACATATCTTTAAGTCTACCATTTGCCCATGCTTAGAATATTGTTGCCACATATGATCTGGTGCTCCTGCTATTTATTCAGAGATTCTTGATAAAATCCAAAGGATAATCAGCAATATTATTGATCCTGACCTGGCATCTTGGCTTCAGTCATGTAAAGTTGCTCCCTTGTACCTTTTCTATAAATACTTTCATGGTAATTGTTTGGATGAGCTCTTTGCTATGGGGTTTGTTTTTTAGAATTGTTATTTTATTCCCCTCCCCCCAGACACTGAATTGTAAATATGGGGACTAGTTAGTCTTTTCATAGAGACAGTGAGGTATTATGGTGGTTGTAGTAAGAAAGGTACATATGAATGTGGTGTTTTGGTGTAAGGAATAATGTTCGTACGATTGGGTCAGTGTTTGCAGCTTGCTAAGTTATAGTTAAGACAGAAGAAGACCGTCCTATCCCCAATCCCCCCTTTGGCCTTGTGCCACATTTCTGTATTTTAAACAGAATAAATATCGCTCTTTGCTATGGGACCTAGACTTTATGAATTTAAATTCAGTACTAGATTGGTAACAAGGTCTCCTCAATTTACAGTCAAGTTGGCTCGATGGTACCGTAAGTTCTATGTTAGGTTTCTTTTCTTGCCTGTGAAACTCTATTCTAGCTCCATGCTTTCCAGTCAACTTTAATCTTAAAAAATTTAAATGGAATTATAATTCCTATCTACTGTCTTCCTGATTACTCTTTTAATCTTGCTTTTTAGTAATGGTTGTGTTTTCTAATACTTCCACACCCAGTAAGCCCTTGTGTCATGGTGATTTACTGCCTTGCTCAGGGTGGACTCAGTTAAAAAAAAAAAAAAAACTGTGACTCCTATGGGAGTATACTCAAAAGGCAGAATGGAGAAAAACAGGGCAATGCTACAATGGCAGAGCCTTAATAGTGTTTTCTTAATTATTTTCCGCCATAGATTGACCAAGCACTACTTTAAGCTTCCTTCCATTGCTGGCTGGCTGAAGATTGCGTGCAAGTGCATCAAACTAATAGTAGATCATTGTTCACAGGAAAATAATAAATGGAAATATGAGTTGGGGTCAAATATGGATTGTATTCTCACAGAAGGATAAGACAAAGAACAAATAGGAAACATTTATCAATCTGACATGTTTCACTTTTATTAAAGCTTCATCAGAGAATGAGATATGGAGAAAAAGAAAGAAATTTTGGCATTTTTACTTTTGTGCTGTTTGATTTTCATTGGTTTAATCAATGTTTTATGTGCATCCAACTTGATTAACCAATGAGAATCAAACAACACAAACGTAAAAACACCAGAATTAATTTATTTTTTTCTCCTCCATATCTCATTCTCTGATGAAGCTTTAATAAAAGTGAAACATGTCAGATTGATAAACTTTTCTTATTTTACAACATTTAAATCTGTGATATATCTACAAAACCAAAAAAAAAGAAAAAGGGAAGAGTATTACTATCTTTTTATTTAAATTTTCTTGTGTTCACATAAGTGTTTTCTTTTCTGGACATAGTAATATTTTTGCTTAGAATTCTTCCGAACCTTGTGTGTTAGTGGCTTTACTACCTTGCACGGGATGAAATTGATTAAAACAAGATTATATATATATATATTTCTTGTTAAATGTCTTTGAATTTTGAATGGTTATGTCATGTCTCCTTGAATTCAGAACACCACAAATTGTACTAACCTTTGTTTAACATGTCAAATGCATGTGAAACCTGGTTAACCAATGTAAATATACCATAATGCAGATCCCTGTTCCTTTTCTATAAATACTTTCATGGAAATTGTTCTCTTGAACTTTTCTCTATGATGCCTAGATTTTATGAATTTAAGTGCAGTACTAGATTTTACTAGATTTGTGTCGAGGTCTCATTATTTTGCAGTTGAAATGGCTAAATGTAACTTGGTTCTATGTTGCGTTTCTTCTATCACACTTCTCGCTTGTGGGACTTTCTTCCAGTTTCTTGAGTCTCAGTCAACTTTGATTTTCAAAAATTTAAATGTAATGTCAATCATTATCTTCTGTCTTAATTATTGTTCTTTTATTATCCTCAATAGTAGTTTTTCTCATAATCCCTAACACTCAGTAACCTCTTGCATCCTAGTGGCTTTATTGCCTTGCTTGGGATGAAATGATTAAAAATAAAAAATCAAACAACAAAAGTAAAAATACCAGAATTTCTTTCTCTTTTTTTTCCCCATATCTAATTCTCTGATGAAGCTTTAATAAAAGTGAAGCATGTTAGATTGATAAACATTTCTTATTTGTTCTTTGTCTTATATATATGGTAATTCCATATCAACTCGACCAAATTTTTGTTAATTCCCATGAGTACCATCTCAGATTCTTATGAAATTTTAGTATACAGTACCCACCTACAAGAAATGCAAAACCTTAAAATTATTGCTTCCTTAATCTTTTACTACAGGAGTTATGGCCTCTTGAAATTTGGTGTCAATTTTTGCTGATTTCAAAATAGCACGATTTGCCAACTTTGACACTTCATAACTGTGCATTCTTAGAAGATATCAAATTGGTATTTGGTGGTTCTGTCGTCTAATGCATGAAGAAAATAGTTCTGTTTTTATTTTACTTTTAGTTTATTTCATAGTTACAGGCTACTAAACATGGAAAAAAGTGGTATTTTATAGTTTTTTTTTTTTTTTTGGTGTATGTCTTACTATCCATAGAAGCTAAACAGCAATAAAATAATAGTGGATTGTAATCATTTCATGATTTGTCTTGTGAAAAACATGGAAATATTGGTTCCTATGAATTACATAATTCCTAGTTGACAAAGATTTACTATCAAAAAAAAAAAAAAAAAATGAAATTTATGCATTTTTCAAAAGCATTGTTAAGTGACACGGTCAGTGAAATTGAGGATTCAAATTTTACTAAATTATAGATCCATCCCTTTTGTTTGTCTCATAAAAATTAGACCAGTAAAACCTTGAGACCCACTATTCTAAAATAAAAGCATCTTAAATTCAGTGCCATAGAATTTAAGGGTCAAAAGTCTGAAATCTTTCTCTGGGGTCTATGATTTTCTATATCAGGTTTCCTTAGCAAGGAATAAAATTTTATTAATTTTATACACACACACACACACACACACACACACACACAATATACAGTGTAACCCGGATATAAGATAAACCCGGATATAAGATATTTTCTCTGGTCCCAAATTAGAGCCTGTGTTAATAAAACAAAATAGACCAAACCCGGATATAAGAGAAACCCGGATATAAGAGACTTCTTCTCCGGTCACGACAACTGTCTTATATCCGGGTTACACTATATATATATATATATATATATATATATATATGCAAGTTTCATTAAAAATGACAGACAAGGTACTACGGTTAAGTTTTTGATCTAATTTTTCTTGTGTATGAACAAGAGCTTTCTTTGCTGGACAAAGGGTGTGTAAGAACTGTCCAAATGTTTTATTTTTCCGAGCACTTTCGGCTATACCTTTAGCCAGTTCTTACACACCCTATGTCCAGCAAAGAAAGCTCTTGTTCGTACACAAGAAAAATTAAATCAAAAACTTAACCGTAGTACCTTGTCTGTTGTTTTTAATGAAACTTGCATAAAAGAAGGATTGCTGCCTAAATATACAACTATATATATATATATATATAGTGGACTCTCCCATTATATTCGACATATGAGGGTTGAGCAGCTCAGTTCCTAGGAACTGACAGCCAGACACCAGCACATGAGATTTGATTATAGTGGTGAAGGCTTTGTGCAGAACCAACCACGCTTTTTGAAGGGCCGAATACAGAGACATGGTGCACTACGGGCCACAATTTCCTCATAACAAAGATAATCTAAAACCAGAAATGCTGTCAGTAAGAAACTGAAAGAAAGGACATTTAAGGCAAGAAGTTTTTGGAATAAAGTGCTCGATATCAAAGTTAGAGCATTAATTGGATTAATACAAATATGAAATTTGTCACTTAGCTAATTGATATTAGATTCAGGGATGCAGAATGAAACTACAATCAGCTAAGTGACAAATTTCATATTTGTATTAATCTTATATATATTCACAAATAGTAACTTCGTCAACAGCACAATGCTTTCCAAGTATATTTGGGAAATTAAAAACAAAAAGTAAATCACAAGGAAAAGAACATCAGCTTACAACAATCAATCCAAAAACTGCAAACTCTGCTTGGAGGAAAAATAATTATAATTACTTTCCCAGACCAAAACAAACTACTAAATAAATGATCAGAACTCATCTCAAAATGCAGACACAAAAACAAATTTTTACTACGCTATTAAAAAATCGAAAACTGAAAAAAAATAAATAAGATAAAAATAAATAAGCAAGAACAAGTGAAATAAATTAATCCAAATAAATAAAGTAAATAATAAACAAATTAACAAACCACTCCTGCTAAAAATAACTGTTACGATAGACTACCCACAATGCACCACTGACATATAGTCAAGAAAAAAACGTAACGCATGTGGCCTGATGGTTGCATTTAGCATGAAAAAGTATGTTGCCTCTGAGTGTTGACTTCAATGTTCACTTTTATATTTACATACAATCTCTCTGATGTTGAACACTTTATCCCATAAATATAGCATAATTATAATTTATAAACTTTACCCTCCTCTAAGATCTCCGCCCACTCTCTTTCCATTAATCCATTACATCCTTTTATCTATATATTTTAAATTTATTTTTAAACCCCTTTTCATCCCTCTTTTACCCCTCTTCATATAACCCCCAAATTAATGTCATAAGGTTAATATTTGGGTTTAATTTTATTAAACTTCTCCCCTTAAAGGCAAATATCTTCCACCCTCCCCTGAACTATCTCATGCCTTTCGTCTGACTGAAACACTGAAATGGATAAATTCTGTATTAGTTTTTCGACAGGTTTTTTTTTTTTTTTTAACCTTTCACAGTTAAATTTCTATTAGGTTGGTGCAAAAATAATGTTGTTTTTATCACATAAGTTGAACGTCAAAAAACGTCATTATTTTTGCACCAACCTAATATTTCTGACACTAACTTCGTCCACAATGGTGTTAAGACAGACAACCTATATTTTCGGCTACCAAAATAGGCTATTCCTTATATGAGGTGATTTGGGATTTTTATTGGTTATTATTTTTTATATATGTGATAGTAAATGAAGACAAAAACCTCATTCTAAGGCTTAATTCAATATAGGTATTCCTCAAATATCCAAATAAGGCAACATCTCGCCAAGACATTTCATTACAGTAAAACAGTCCAACTTCACAACATTTGCACCTCTGTAAAAAAGATTTCTCATTTCACTTATGGATTGTAGTCTTTAAAAAAAATTTTCTTTTTTTTTTCTCTTGGGTGTTGGAGGAGTGGAACTAGTAAGAGCAAAAAAGTATAATTTTTTAAAAACTAGTATAATTGGTATTTAACCTATTAGGTGCACAAATACATTTAAATCTTAGCACTGGATCCAACAACAAATTTCTATTCATTGGATCAGTAGCAAGCCCTGTGTTACTTGATTCTCGGGATGAGAGAGTAATTAGAAAACTGGGAATTCACTGAATTTTCTGATTCAACATTAACTGATTTTTTTTTTTTCAGTAGAAGTTCAGTGTTTTACTGAGACAGTAGTTTCCTTACCATCAGGGTAACGGATCCGGATATAGTGTGTTTGGAAGAATGCAACTTCATCTACCAGAGGATCAGTTTTACTTGGATGTACATGACTCCTTAACAACACAGGACCCCAGCTTACACAACTGAGATGGCATAGATGTTCATGAGGAAGAACGGTTGGAAAAGTTAAAAAGCATTTTTGTTAATGTAGAATTGCCAATACTGAATTCATAGCCCTCAAGTTTTTAAAGATATTGCCTTTGAAATAATCATATAGTATGTTTCAACTTGGGCGTTACCTTGTGGATTGTTGCTTGTAATTCTACTGCTCAAAATTCCCTTACTCATGAGAAAGTCTTGAATGTCCTGAAAGGGGGTTCTTCTGATCAGATTGTATATACACCAATTGGAAAATAACTGACATAGACTTTTTATGATTGCTGGGGTAGTCGTATCAATACATGGATAGAGGAATATTGGGTACTCGTCAACTATGCTCTAGAAATACTTTGTGCTCTTATATTCACATGTGCAGTTACCCTTGGGAAAGGTATGAATTCATCTCTTCTCCCCCCACCCAGCTTGAATAGCAGGATAGATTGGGTTCTATAGCTTTGGTTATTAACCAGTCTACTGCAGAAAGAAATGGCAACCTGCTGCAGGAAAATTTTCTGCCTACTCAGTCATGAATCAAAAGGACATGATTGCCCAAGAGTTGTAGCTGTAAATGTCTGAAGTGGTGAAATGAAAGACTGGAGCCCATCTGAACATTTGCCATGGAATTAGCAGCAGAATGTTGCATCTGTGGGGAAAAAGACAGCAGAATAGAGCACATATCTTCTTTCCATACAAGCATACACGCACACATGATTTTGAACCCTATCAAGGCTTGAAAGTGATGATCGAGTAGCTCCAACCCTGATATGATTTTTTGGTCTAATCTGATTCTTGTGAAGATGAAACATGGCTGGTAATTCTTGGAGCAGTACAAGGAATCAGCCATATTTCCAGCATTTTTGGCAATGGATAATATATATGAATTTCACTTGAGGAATATCTTAATTCCTGTTCTTTTATTATTCTCTTTCTTAATGTTTTTTTTAAATTTTTTTTTTATATTCTTTCATGCTATTGTATCTTAGTGGCTTTATTACCTTGCTTGGGGTGAAAAAAAATGTCTTGCATGAACTGGAGTCCCAATATGCATTCAAAGCATGGAGCCTTAATGAAAGTACAACCATTCATTGTGACTGTAGAAAAACCCAGGCTTTGATTGGTGATGCTGAAATGATACTTAGTTTTTGCGGTATTGAAAGTTATGAGCCAGTTTTTCACCTCATTGAGCTGTTAGATCAGGGAAGAGATCAGCTACAAGGTTCCAGTCATCATGATTTTTGGAAGTGCACCTATAAACTGTGGTATCATCTGCATAGATGTTTGGTAATGATCAGAGAATGTTCCTCGACAGATCATTAATAAAAAATAAAAAAATAAATAAAAATAAAAAAAACAAAACAAACTGAATGACTGGCATCAAGAAGAGAGCTTTTACAGGTGGGAAGTGCATTGATGTTATGGGCTTCTGTCGGCAATCATCTTTTCGATTTTTTTCTTTTTAATCATTTCACACTAAGCAAGGCAGCAGAGCTACTAACCGACAGGAGGTTACTGGATGTGAAAGAATATAAGAACATACATTATTAAGGAGGGAGAACAATAAAAGAAGAGAAGTTAAGAGGACTGAAGATAACGATTGAGGTTGGAATTAAATTTTTGAAGGTCAAATTTGACTGGAAAGCAAGAGGGTGGATGAGGGTTTCTCAAGTGAGAAGAAACTGTCAGCATAGAACTGATGGTTACAGCTAACCATTTTAACAGTAAAATGATGAGACCTAGTTGCCAATCTAGTACTGCACTTAAATTCATAGCCTAGGTATCATAGAGGAGTGAACATTTTCTATGAAAATATTTATAGAAAAGGTACAGGGAAGATTGCTAGAAAGTGGATTTCTGAATTAATATGGTCCTTTTCAATAGTTAGTAGGTCAGTACCAATGCTTTGTTGTTACCAAGGTTTTCTGCAGGTCCACCGTCCAATGTGTGTTGATTTATACTTGCAGTGTTGTTACCCAAATTTAACTTTCTTTCATAATCTTTATGAATTTTGACAACTTTCATCTTAAATTTGAGATATTTGGAACGACTTTCATTATAAATTTGAGATATTTGGAACCTATATTGGATAGTTTGTTGAAATTTTATACTGCTTCATTCACTTTTTGTCTTTGTTTGAAATCATTGAGTAAAATCAAGAGTTTTTGCTTTTTTGTATATTCTTTGGAAGCAGCAATATTAATTTGGAAAGTAGGGCAGAAATTGGGGAATTCCGTTGCCGCAGTGATAATTGCCATGTTGTGACAATTTTCATGACCTTAGATATTTAAATTTAAACCCTTGTATAATGCTATGTATGATTTTGTTAGTGGCCAATAGAAATCATTATATAAGACAGCTTCTGCTTTATTTTCGTAAATAAAATAAAATTTGATATATTGGATATTTAAATCCTTATATAATGCTATTTTATTAATTACCAATAGAAGACTGTAATTTTCATAATTAAAATTACATTGATTAAAATATAAAAAATGATAATTAAAGTGTATCCTTGGTGTTGGAGATATATATATATATATATATATATATATATATATATATATTATTAAAGTGGACACTGAGGTCAACACCAAGTGGTGACAGTTTGTTTCATGCTTGAACACAATCTTCAGACAAGGCTTGAAGACTACATTCAAGCATGAAACATTGTCACCACTTGGTGTTGACCACAGTGTCTACTTTAATATTTCATATTTATATATGTTCTATCTTTGATATCAAGCAGATTTACCCAAAAATATAGCCTACCTTAAAACTATAGTTTTATCATACACACACACACACACACACACACACACACACACACACATATATATATATAGTTAAATTCCCAGATCAATTCTGTGGACAAGACATATTGGTATAAAATGACAATTGGAAAAATCTTAGATTTTGCCGACGCGTTTCGTCTTCTGACTTTTGAAAAAGTCGGAAGACGAAATGCGTCGGCAAAATCTAAGATTTTTCCAATTGTCATTTTATACCAATATGTCTTGTCCACAGAATTGATCTGGGAATTTAACTATATTGTCGACATGAAAAAAAAAAAAAAAAAATCTCTTACTATAAAAGTAATTTACATTAACCAGAAAAAAAGGCTTGGACAGAAGCGTCTATGTTTTTAAATTTGGATTTTAATGTAACTATAACAACAGAGATATTTCGATTTCATTTTTGCTTTGAAAAAGTCGGAAGACGAAACACGTCGGCAAAATCTAAGATTTTTCCATTTGTCATTTTATATATATATATATATATATATATATATATATATATGTAGCACATTGAGTGCTAGTGATTGTAATCCCACTCATCGATCCTTGTCATTGGTAATCATATAATGTCACCCTACAAGTCAGTCCTTATAAGCAGCCACCGTTGTTAATGTATCTTTATGCCCCGTGTTGATCCGCAAGTTTCTTTCAGGAAACTGTAGTTACCATCTAACTGACTCTGCACTTATTAACATGTGACTTGTTTGTAGTTGGTATCATGAGGGTATGCATGGTTCTACTCAACTTACCTGGTCTTTGTTTCTTTATGACCATTCCCTCCTCTGTCATGTTGTGTTTTTTGATCTCAGAGGATGAGAAGATCGCTGATGAAGCAAACTGAATTGAAGACAGATCAATGGCTGGGAGCTACACACAAAAAAAGAATCCTTTGGAATAAAGAATTAACTCTGGTTAAAAATGTAACAATGATTTGGTTTATATATAATTAGTTATATACAGCAGTTTTAACACTTCCCACTTATTGTTATAATCAAATGACACTGGGATCTCTTTTGGAGTCTGCAGCTTGTTTTAGGCATAATTTCTAAGTTCTGGTTTTCAAGGGCGGCATAAGGTCTTGGTCAGGAGGTCTCAGCAAATGATGTGGATTGTCATAGCAGTAGTGTGGGGACTTTTTAAGTTGTCCAAACCTCCAGCTTATATGGAGTGCTGTGTCTGGGTTGACTAGGGTCTGGGTTCAGTTGTCTTTAAACTTTAGCATCAACCATTTTCTAAAATTCCATATTCTCAAAATATATTTACTCAAGTGGTTTTCCGAATTTGGGGTTATCCGGCACCCTTTTGAGAGTGACCAGAGGAACCCAGCTGCTCCTTAACTCCAATGCACTTCATGCCCCATCTTACACATCACTCCATATAGGTGGTGCTAATCTCTTTCTTCCTTCCCCAACTTTCTCAGCAGCTAACCTCAGCCCACTCTTAACGCTGGTGTGACGAATGCAACTTACAAATGACATAGCGAAAACAAGGAATTTTCAGTCATTAATCTTTCCTTATCAGCTTGTCCCATACTCTGATTTCTCAATCGACCAGACCACTCAAGAAATTTATAAAGTTTAAACTTTATCTTTCCTCTGTTTATGCATTTTGACAATCAACAAACCACACAGCCTTTTTGTCCATGATCACTCCAAAATAGTAATTAATTTTTCTTTATCACTTGTATGCAAAGGAATCTAAATTGACGTTTTGATATAAAAGTTTTTTTCTAGACGAATGTCATAGAAATTATAATGATGAACGTGTCAAGCTTGTCACTATCTCTGTGGGGACTCTGGGTGGCTGATTCAAACCAAATGTTTCTTTCCTTGGCTTTTTTTTTTTTTCAGAGTGGTCTTTAAAAGTTATTTCAGTGACACCTGAATCTCTTTATTGACAACATGTATTTTTTTATTTATTTATCTGACATCTTTGTGGATACATTAATGGTCTCTTTTTCATTGGCAGGAAGTAGGGGAGGACAGGTAGTCTTGGTTTTGCTCAAGTTTACTGAATACCCTCTTGTTAAATTTGGATTCAATTCTCTTTGAAATTATTTCAAAACATGATTTTTCAATGCATTTCATTATTAATTTTCTTAACTTTTCAATCCATCTTCCTGCGAATTTCAGAAAGTATCTTCCAGTTAGTAGACACTTTCCTCTTCCTTTCTTTCCCTCTTGTGTTTGATCAACCTCTGGAGATCCCAGTATCACAATATTATTCCTCACCATGAGGAATAATATATATGTATATTAATATATACTTAATAGCTCTGTTATATTACATCGAGCACTATTTTATTTGGTGAGGAATAGATATATATATATATATATATATATATATATATATATATATATCTATTCCTCACCAAATAATATAATTTGGCCATATGACCAAGTGTTTAGAACATTGGCTTTCTGACCATGAGACTCAGGTTCAATTCTCGATTTGTCAAGAAGATGACTTCTTGATTTAATTGGACTGGCTGGGTGATTCCAATGTGTAGCACATTAGGAAAGTGCTTGAAAACCAGACCATGGGTTGACCCACGCCTTGGGAATTAAATTGGATAGATGGAACTATATTGGATCTGTTGATGGTTGTGCTAGCACAAAGTCACAAGTCATCATGGCTGAGGGTTTGAATGTACTGACCTTGTTCAGACTGTTGATCATGCCAGATAATGTGCTTGTTCCCAGAAACTATAACTCGGGTCTGGTCATCACAGCCCTGTACGTGCTAAAACAAGCAGAAATGCGTCTGCACAGGCATCTGCAACATAGATTGGCTAGACACCCTAGCAGTCATATATATACTCAGATGCAAGCAGCCATCACACGCATGTGCACATACACACACACATATATATATATATATATATATATATAGTGCCATGTAATATATTTGTACATCATGGTTGTTATTTTACCCAAATAACAACGCTGGAGGTTTTTAGATTTTACTTTAAATAAAATTGGAAAGGATATGCAAATGTATTGGTTGGCTAGATGCCACACACCACAAAATGCACCTGCATGTCAGATAGCAGTAAACCATTTCTTGTCAATATAAATTTTGGCCACTATTTACATTATTTGGACTATTGTCCTCATCTTTGTCGCCATATTTATTACAACGTTTCGGCCGTTGTATGCTCTAGCCTTCTTCAGGTGGTTGGAATGTCGAACTGAACCCTTTATTTCGCTCATTGGGGTAGACTGTTCTAGTTCCACGTGCCATGTTTAATGGATGTCGGTTATCTGCTGTTAATTCGCCTCTCTAAGTTATCCACTGCCTTAACCAGGTATTGAACTCACACTCTTTGGGTCCTGTCACTGGATCTAATTCCAACCACCTGGAGAAGGCCGGAGTATACAACGGCCAAAACGTAATAAATATGGCGACGAAGATGAGGACAATAGTCTAAATAATGTAGATAGTGTACATAATACCTCATCTCGGATATATAGACAGATAAATTTTGGCATCTAAGATATTTTTTCGATATCCTGAAAGAAAAAACAAATAAAAAAAAAAACAACAATCTCCAAATTGAGTTGTGTTTGTAACACCATTCTACCACCAAATACATGTCTGGTTAAATTAACTCTGACAGTAATAACACAAGCTGGCTGAATGAGTTTGAATCAGTAATATAATTCTCTGTCTTGTTTGTAAGCTGCTAAGTTCTAGCCAAGAAAAAAATGGAGAAAAAGAAAAATGTTTTTTTGCTCTCAATTTGTTAACTGAAAGAAAAAAACCTACTGAAAGGATGGAACTATGAAGTTGCCTGAAAAATGGCAAATGATAATGGAACTAAATGGAAAATATATTGTTCAATAAATTTAAAGAATTATTTTATTTTTTCATTCATAAACCAAATATTCATTCTGATGGTCAAATAAATAAGCAGTGGGAATCATACCTTTATCTTGTGGTAATCTCTCTTTTCTTGTCCCAGTTCTTTTCAAGTTGATTACTACATCTTCTATCCCCTTGATAATTTCTCTGTTAATCCCCAATGACCTACCATTTACCAGTCAACAAATATTGGTCACAAAAAAAAAAGAAAATAATAATTCTGCTGCTTGTTCTTTGCTGAGAAAGATAAAACCTACTGAAAGGATGGAACTATGAAGTTGCCAGAAAAATGGCAAATATATCGTTCAATAAGTTTAAAGAATTATTTCATTTTTGGCTTCATAAACCATTTTACATTATCAAGTTTGAATTAGAATTTTAAAGGAAACACTTGTAATATTTCATCTTAATGTTTCAGCTAACATTTCAATTTAGTAAAGATCTAGAAGAATTTGTATTCATTTTGTTTGCTACTGACAAAATGTTCAAAAGCCAAGAGGTGTTTGTATTCAAGTAGAAAATAGTTTTAGACATCGACCTGTATATTGGTAATTGTTATGTTAAAACAAATGCTTTGGTAATTCCCAGTGACCTACTATTTACCAGTCAACAAATATTGGTCACAAAAAAAAAGAAGAAAGTAATAATTCTCTTATACATTTGTTGCTGAGAAAGATAAAACTTACTGAAAGGATGGAACTATGAAGTTGTCTGAAAAATGGCAAACGATAATAGAACTAAATGAAAAATATATTGTTCAATTGAGTTAAAGAATTATTTAATGTTTTGATTCATAAACCATATTTTCTTTTACCTTATCCAATGAGTTTAAGTAATAAAAAATATTGAGAAATGAAAGTTGTCTTGAATGGCCACTCCTCTTGAACTTTTTGCATTAATTTTGGTGTCCCCCAGAGTTCTATCCATAGACATACTTTGCATACTTCCTGATGTCAGTTCTCAATTCAGTATGTATGCTGATGACACCATTATTTATTCCTGTTTTAATGGCAAGTCTGATAAGTTTGACATGGTCAAGTTTGCAGCTGATCTCAAAAATTACTTTCATTCTGTTGTTAACTGGGCCAAGAAATGGCATGTTAATTTCAATGCCTCCAAAATGATAACTGCTCTCATTTAATAGTCTCAAACAACCTTTTTAACCTTCCATTAGCATGTCTGATGCTAACCACTAGAAGAGTGACTCATTGTGCCTTCTTGATCTAATCTTTTCCACTGACATGAAGGAGAAAGATTATATTGAATCAGTTGCTAGGTCTGCTGCTAGAAAAGTTGGTTCACTGTGTTGGGCTAGACAATTTTTCTCACCAGAATCTTTTATAAGTCTACCATTTGCCCATGTATTGGATATTATGGCCACATCTGGTCTGGTATGTCTGCTATGCATTTAGATATTTTTGACAAAATCCAAAGAATCTGTAATGTTATTGGTCTTAACATGGCATCTTGGCTTCAGCCACTTTACCAGTCCCTTTTTTATAAATTGTTTCATGGTAATTGTTCTGATAAGTTTTCCTCTTGGGTAGAGAAATTGTGATTTGTAGCAAGTATAATAATTGTGGTATTATGGTGACTGTAGCAAGTATAATAATTGTGGTATTATGGTGACTGTAGCAAGTATAATAATTGTGGTATTATGGTGACTGTAGCAAGTATAATAATTGTGGTATTATGGTGACTGTAGCAAGTATAATAATTGTGGTATTATGGTGACTGTAGCAAGTATAATAATTGTGGTATTATGGTGACTGTAGCAAGTATAATAATTGTGGTATTATGGTGACTGTAGCAAGTATAATAATTGTGGTATTATGGTGACTGTAGCAAGTATAATAATTGTGGTATTATGGTGACTGTAGCAAGTATAATAATTGTGGTATTATGGTGACTGTAGCAAGTATAATAATTGTGGTATTATGGTGACTGTAGCAAGTATAATAATTGTGGTATTATGGTGACTAGCAAGTATAATAATTGTGGTATTATGGTGACTGTAGCAAGTATAATAATTGTGGTATTATGGTGACTGCAGCAAGTATAATAATTGTAGTATTATGGTGACTGCAGCAAGTATAATAATTGTAGTATTATGGTGACTAGTAAGTATGGTAACTAAGAATGTGTTGTTTTGGTGTAAGTAAAATAACATGTTTGGGTCAATGATTGTGGCTAGCTAAGTTAAATGTAGGACAGTTAAAAACCATCTTCCCCATTTCCTTTTTGGCCTTGTGCCATATTTTCTGTATATACAAGAATAAATATCGCTTTCCTCTTTGGTACTTCAACTTTACAAATTTAAGCACAGTACTAGATTGGCAGCTAGGTCTCATCATTTTAAGGTTGAAATTACTATATGTAACCATAAGTTCTATGCCAACAGTTTTTCTCTCACTCTTCTTGTTTGTGGAACTCTTATCTACCTTCTTGCTTTCCAGTCAACTTTGATCTTCAAAAATTTAAATGCGATGTCAATCATCATTTTCTGTCTCAACTCTTGTTCTTTTATTGTCCTCCCCTCTTAATAATTTTTCTCATATTCTTTAAAGGTCAGAGTGTTAGAGATTGACCTGTATTTGGGTAAGAGTCATGATGCATGATAGGAAGGATATAGAGCAGTCATGGACAAACTGCGGGCCACAAGCCACATGCAACCCATATGCAACCCATTTGGTCTTTCTGAATGGCATGCCTAACGTCATGAGGAAAATAAAATTTCTTAAAATTTGGGTTGTTTCATTCTCACTTATTCACTCACACACACGATTGTACAGAACCCCGTACATAACCAAGGATTTTCATTGAAGATAACGTTTTCACCATTTTAAACGACTTTCACTATGGAAGATCGGATGTGTAAATACCTTTTTTGCTTTAGAAAACAGGGAATGTTCATAACTTTTTTTTTATCTGACGGTACATGTTTTTTATTTTAAATTTTTTTTTTTTTTTTTTTTTTTTTTTTTTTTCAAGGTAATAAATTAGAAATTAATCCTGAAGCGCATCGTGTGCTAATCACACTGTCAGAGGTTTACATGTATGTTCAGCCGTAGCGAAAATGACCGATTTGCGAAAAATTAACCTTGAATGTTTTAGTAATACAGCCTGCCTGCCTGCCTTATGATGAGCCATATCTCCCGCAGCTCACTAGTTGGAAAAGTTTGCCCACACCTGATATAGAGGAACTCTTGACTTTTATCATAAAAACTATCCCATGCCCAAAACAATTGCTTTGCTTGGGGTGAAATAATTTTTAAAAAAGCAAAAAAAAAAAGCACTTTTACTGCTACCTTTTGATAGTTGAGCCCCTTATGTAATACTATCTGTTTTTGTTAATTAGAAATTGCCATATAAGACTTGAACTAAGTTGTAGCCGAAAAAATTAAAAATGGAGGGAGCAAAAAAATAAATTTTTTTATTTGCTCTCAATTTGTCAACCGAAAAAAAAATATTTGGCACTGATCACCTTAATTAAAGCTAACGTGCCAAAATCACCAAGCGCATTTTTAAATATGATATGTGATGATTTCTAAATTTCCACATCAGCAAGGGTGAATGCCTCTCGTACACCAGCAATGGATTCATTTACTTCTCTAAATCAACCATTATTACTCACTCAGCTCGAGAAAGGTTATAAAACAAAAAAAAAATCTTTGATGACTTTTGAACTCTGTAGTTATGTCAGATGCACCTGGAGCTTCCATCTATTAAGAGTTTCAGAAAGGAAAGAGACTTGTCGATATCACTGTTAGCTTACATTAAGAATTTCTTATTTTTAGCAAAATTAGAAACAAGTTTTGGCTTCTCTACAGAAACGCACCTCTCACAGAAATAATCTTTTTTTTTTCCAAAATGTTTTCATATTACTATAGAAAAAGCACTGCATATCACAAATATTAAAAGGAAAAATAAAATTTTAATTTTCTTAATTTTAACAGTAGGGTTCAGTTTTCTATGTAAATTCTTTATAAATCAAGCCCCCACCCCACAAAAAAAAGTTAAGTAAAGGAAATAAATATCTGTTCATATTTCTGAGATGGTATTATAACTATTTACACTATTTACATTGTTCAGACTGTTGCCATATTTATGACATATCGTCCATCTTCAGGTGATATTAGATGGAATTTCAACATGAACCCTTTATTTAGTCCATGTGCCATGTCTTTGGAGGCCTCGGTTTCAGTTAATTTCCCTTGGTAAGCCAACTCTCCAAGTTTTTGTTCCCTCTGCTGTGGCTAGGTATTGAACTCACAATTCTTTGGGTCAAGTCACTTTTAGGATCACTCAACCAATGCTTTTATCCAGTTGGGGACATCAGTGAGTGAATTTTGGGGACTTATAAACCTCAGTCAGTCGTGTGCCATGCGTGATACACGCTTAGGTCATCATGTATCTTTCGATACATGACAGACGAGGCAGATTTTTTCCCACAGTAGGTTGCCATTTCTTTCTGCGGTAGACCAGTTGCCATCCAAGGCTATAGAATACAGCCTGCCCTGCTATTTTACCCATAGCTGGGAGGAGAAAAGGAGGATTCATACTTTTCCCAAGGGTATTAGCACGTAAGTGAATGTAATGGATTCGACTGGAATTCGAACTCTGCTCTCCAATTCCTCAATCCGAGCCACTATCCATTACCCCACTATGACTGAGATGTTAGGTTTATAAGTCTAAACTGAGATACCCAAAGGAATGACACATGAAATTAGAACAATCTGACCCTGTGGACTAAATGAAGGGTTCAGTTCAAAATTCCAATAAATATCACCTGAAGAAGGCAGGAGCATACAACAGCCAAAACATTGTGAATATGGTAATAAAAATTAGGACAACAGTTCGAACAATATAAATAATGTAAGTCATAATAATAAAGGAAAAAAAGGTAAATTCATATTTTGAAGCGGTCTTGAAATTGCTTATACTATTTACATGCAGACTATTGTCCCCTATCCTCTGATGGTTGCTCCTTGTTGTGGTGGAGGTCATGATAATTGTGGGTGTGTCGGGGGGGGGGTCAATTTCTAGCAAGTTAAGTTTCATATTAAACAAATTCATGCCAACAACATAGTTTTCTACTTTTAATTTTTTATTCCCATCTTTGGTGTCATTATGTTTTGGGTTCTTGTGCTCTCTGGCCTTAAACAGGTATATCCCGATCCAGAGGGTTGGCTGAAAAGTTCCAACTGTTGTATTCTGGTACACTTGCATGTCTTTTAGTTTGCCAACTTCCATTTGTATCTTGGTCAGCCTAAGAACTATTCAGCCGACCCTCATGAATATTATTTTTGCACAGCAAAGGAAAAAGTTAAGTAAGAATATGCTTTAAATAATATGAATATTAACTTTTTAATTTTAACACATTGACTGCAAATCATATGATAATTCATATTTGGCAAATTTTATTATGGAACCTTGCTTACAGCCACATCATGTTGAATAACCAAAGTTAAGTCACATCAAGCCTGGTCAGAACATAGATGGGTGACCACTTGGGAATACCAGGTATTATAAGGTTAGATGTGTTGGTGATATAATGGATAATGGTTCAGAATTAGAACTCAGCTCTCCTATTTCATTCAGGTTTGTTATATTCAATTACATACAAATATCCTTGGGAAAGGTATGAATCTACCTATTCCCCCCCAGCTATGGGTTAATTAGTACGACTTGTATCACTAAAACCATTAACTCAAAAATAAAAATAAAATTGTGTACAAAATATGTAGATTTTGGTATTATTTCATTATAGATATTGGTTAAGCCACATAAACAAAAACAGCCAACCAATCATTATTTTGATGCCAACAAGCAATTATCTTGTGCCTGGCATTTTCTGATACATTTCCATCTGTGGGTGCCAACATCAAGTTTATTCACAATGATTCTTTTCGTGTGAAAACAATGTTAAGACTTTAATTGATGCTATAAATCAGCTCGTAAAAATCTTTTATTGCCCGAGTTGGCTATTATCAAGTTGGCGTTTGAAGTCAGATTTTATAATTGACCTCTGGCAGTCAACATGTTAACTTGAAATTATTTGAAATTTTATAAGGCAAATAAGAATGGGTTCATATTTGTTTGGTTTTTATAGACGGATAAATTTACATTGAAAACTCAACCCTCTACTCTTAAAATTTAGAAAAAAAAAACAAATAAAAAAAAACAATTTGTATTTCTGATCTGGAGTGCTTAATTGATAGTAATTTTGAAAAAAAATTATTTCTTGGAGAGGAGTGAGAAAAGACAGACATTTTTCTTCTGAGGAATTCCTTTTGGACAATTCTTCACTTGGTCTGTCCAACTTGAAATAGTGAAGAATTTGGGATTCACATTGGGACGTCAATAAATTTGTAGTCAATTATGAGCAAAACTTTTATGTAACAATTTATTTTACAATGGAATTGCCTTCCTTATCAATTTATTCAGTGCTGAAGTTTAATCTCAACTTATAATCTCATAATTATAGTCTCCACTGACAGGAAGTGGAAATACTATATTGAATTCATTGCTAGATGAGCTGCTAAGAAAGATGGTTCATTGTGTCGTGCGAGACAATTTTCTTAATGTCTGTAAGTCTACCATTTGTCCATGCTTAGAATATTGTTGCCATATATGCCTCTCGTGCCCCTGCTATTTGCCTTGAGGTCCTTGATAAAATCCAAAGAAGAATCAGCAATTATTGGTCTTGATCTGGCTGCTCGGTTTCAGTCACTTTCCCACCACCATAAGGTTGCCTCTCTGTGTCATTTCTATGAATGCTTTCATGGTAATTCTTCAGATGAGTTCTTTGCTATGGTAACTATACCTTTTGAATTTAAGGTGCCCCTGCTATTTACCTTGAGTTCCTTGATAAAATCCAAAGAAGAATCAGCAATATTATTGGTCTTGATCTGGCTGCTCGGCTTCAGTCACTTTCCCACCGCCATAAGTTTGCCTGTCTGTGTCATTTCTATGAATGCTTTCATGGTAATTCTTCAGATGAGTTCTTTGCTATGGTAACTATACCTTTTGAATTTATGCACAGTAATAGACTGGCATCAAAATCTCTTCAATCTACAGTTGAGCTGGTCAGATGTAACCATAAGTTCTATGCTAACAGTTTCTTTTCTCACACTTCTCACTTGTGGAACTCCCTTCCAGCTCCATGCTATCCAGCCAACATTAATCTGCAAAAATTTAAATGCAATGTCAATCGCTATCTACTGTCCTCTTGATTATTCTTTTCTCTCCCCATTCATTATTAATGTTTCTGCACCTAATTCTTCCACACCCTGTAACCCCTTGTCTTAGTGGCTTTACTACCTTGCATGGGGTGATACCAATTTAAAAAGAATAAAAGTCAGTTAATAACAAATAATTTAGTTTCAATTACACGTTTTTAGTATTAATGTCATTAAAAACATCATTTAGTTATTCATTAAAAAATGTTTCTCTTTATCAATGACTACAATGATGTCTGCTCCACCAAATGAATGGAACGAAGAAAGATGAAGCAGAATACTGCATATGAGGAAGAGATTAGAGTGAGTAAAAGCTTGTGCAGTCATCCTCTGCAATTTGACATTAGAGTCCCAGTGGCAAGGTGAATCCAATACAACCAACAGTCCAAAAGAGCTGCAACACCAAACCAGAACTCCAGTTAACAGTTGGAGATTGCCTAATGCCAAGGCATGAAGATGAGTTTAAGGTAGAGGTAGCCTTTCTCCAGAGGAGATCTCCAGGCTGCTGGGCTCTCTCTACGAGATATTTTTTTATTTTAGATCTGCCCAGCTCAGTATAGCAGGCACCCCACATGCAGGTTTTAGTCTGGGACAGTGTAGCTACTATTTATATTTACATTTTGAGAAAGATTCCAAAGGTTTTGGTGTGAAAATTTTTCAACAAGGTCTTGAGTCTGGTCTTTATAAGATAACATTTTCAATCAATATAAATTTTCTCTAAAAATGAATAAAAAATATAATATAAAAATAAATGATACAATTATAAAAATAGAATATAAAAAATTTCTCAAAAAATGAAGAAAAATGTTATAGGAAATCATAAAAATAAAATTTCCTTTAAAAATGAAAATATATGGAATCAAAAAAAATAATTTCCTCTAGAAATGAAAATATATGGAATCAAAAAAAATAAAATTTCCTCTAGAAAAATATATGGAATCAAAAAAAATAAAATTTCCTCTAGAAATGAAAATATATGGAATCAAAAAAAATAAAATTTCCTCTAGAAATGAAAATATATGGAATCAAAAAAAATAAAATTTCCTCTAGAAATGAAAATATATGGAATCAAAAAAAATAAAATTTCCTCTAGAAATGAAAATATATGGAATCAAAAAAAATAAAATTTCCTCTAGAAATGAAAATATATGGAATCAAAAAAAATAAAATTTCCTCTAGAAATGAAAATATATGGAATCAAAAAAAATAAAATTTCCTCTAGAAATGAAAATATATGGAATCAAAAAAAATAAAATTTCCTCTAGAAATGAAAATATATGGAATCAAAAAAATAAAATTTCCTCTAGAAATGATATGAAATCATAAGAATAAAATTTCCTCTAGAAATGATATGAAATCATAAGAATAAAATTTCCTCTAGAAATGATATGAAATCATAAGAATAAAATTTCCTCTAAAAATGATATGAAATCATAAGAATAAAATTTCCTCTAAAAATGAAGAAAAATATAAAATTTTGATGAATAAAATTGTTCAATTTTCTTGTCACTTATCAGGCAGCTCTTTGATACCTTTTGAGTAAAATCTCACAGTTTTTGATGTTAAATATTTTCAACAGTATCTTGAATCTGCTTTTCTTTAGAGTAAGTTTTCCCAGTCAAATTGTTTTACTGTGATCGAAAAAGGTAATAATCTCTTGGTTCAAGGTCAGGTGAATATGGGTGGGAGGAGGGGGGGTGAGTAGAACAGACCAAACAAGTTCCTAATGTTTCTCCTGTGTTATTTCTGCTGTGTGTGGCTTTTTATGGTGATGGAGGAGAATATCTGTTTTACTCTAGATGAGCACAGAAGGTTTTTCAAGCAAACATTTCTAGACACATTACAGCAGTAGGACGTATAAGTGTGCACTTTGTGTTTCATTGCATTTTACAAACTCTAAAGGAATAAAACCCCAACAATTTCATCACATGTACAACATAAGCTCAGCTTTTGAGGTCGATTATGGAGATCCACCTTTGTCAATTCACTGAGATTTTGTATAGAACCTTGTTGTATGTTAGTGTCCTCCAAATTTATTAACTGCTACATACGATGATCAGTTTGTATGGTCCATTCGTTCACAAAAATGGAAGTTACTTATAGCTCAACCGTATTCATATGTATGTGTGTAATCTTATTAATGGTCTATCTCTGGTATTGAGCACTTTATTGCAAAGACTGCTTGCCTTAAATGTCTTTTCTCTCAATACACCATTGACTGTCAGCATTTTTGCTTTTGCACTATCTTTGAAATTTATATATATATATATATATATATATATATATAATGTCATTCACAGACAGTACTGTTTCGCTGTATCACAGCTCCTCAGTGCGACTAGACTTCCGAATGCCTCAAGCCAGGATTGAAACACAACTAATTTGGTGTCAGCCAGAGCTATCTTCACTCGGTAGAGTTACACAACTAAATCTAGCGTATTGTTTTTACAAATGTAAACAAATGCCAGTCAGCCAAAGTGCTCCATTCATTTTACTGAAGAGCTTTGCATTAGTGCAGGTGGCTGTTGTTTATAGAATTAGCTTATCACTCAACAGTGCTCAATTGAAATGTATTTTCAAGAGATAAATTGTCATATATATATATATATATATATATATATATATATATATATATATATATATAAAATTATGTATTTGGGCAGAATTCCCTCTTATATAAAAGTTTCATTAAAAACAGCTGACAAGGTACTGCGGTTAATTTTTTACTTAATTTTTCTTGTGTTCTTATAATTTTCTTCTTTTCTGGGCATAAATTATGCAAAAATTCTCCAAATGCTGTGTATGTCCAAGTAATAAAATAAAATAATTCTTGATAATGGCTAAAAGTATAACGGAAAACGCTCAGGCATACAGAACATTTGGACAATTTTTGCATAATATATGTCCGGAAAAGATAAAAAAATTATAAAAACACAAGAAAAATTAAATTAAAAAAAAAAGATAACTGCAGCACCTTGTCAGTTGTTTTTAATGAAACTTATTGATGTGGACCCAAAGTAGAGGCCACGGAAGGAAAAACACGGAACACAGGTTACAGGTAAGAAAGATATATTAAACAGGAAAGTTACAAAGAATAGTGTAAGCAGAGCTTACTATCCAGTGGTGTCCGATGTTGGTATCGTACGCGGCTGTGCATTACTGGTGCTACTACTCATGATTCATTATTCACATAATGATATAGGACTGGGAGAGTCCATGATGTAGGGAAGTATCGGCCTCACAACACTTATATATTTTTTTTATATATGCAGTACTTAGTGAAAAGTGCACAATATCTGTGAGAGATCTAACATATCTATGAATGTGTTTCTATGTATATGAGAGTCTCATCCCAAACAAACACAGAAGAAAATTCCCCCCTCCACCACACACATTCAAATACAAATAAGCATAAATAGATCCACTTTTGAAAAAAATAAACCAGTTTGTCTGATGATCACAAAAGCATGAAAACTGGGGTTACAAACTGAAGATATATAGATAAATATAGATATAGATACATATAGATATAGATACATATATATATAGATATATATAGATATAGATATATATAGATATAGATACATATATATAGATATATATAGATATATATAGATATAGATACATATATATAGATATATATAGATATAGATACATATATATAGATATATATAGATATAGATACATATATATAGATATATATAGATATAGATACATATATATAGATATATATAGATATAGATACATATATATAGATATAGATACAGATATAGATACATATAGATATATATAGATACATACATATATAGATATATAATGTGTGTGTCTTAAGTAAGAGTAAATCTTCTATCTCTCTTTTCTTCACTCAGTTTGAGGTGTTAAATTCTATTGATAAAACAGATTGTTTTACTCATAGATTCTCTTCAAATTCTACTCTTGAATCATCTGGAGTATCTTTGCCTGACTATCCACTTAGAACTGAGTCCCTATTGAGTGATTCATGGATTTGGATAAAAGAAGACCCCAGAATGACGCCAAAGTCTGAAAATCTTTAATCTTTTAATAGTCAGTTGTGCTTTGTTTAATTTGTAATGTATATAAATGTAGATAGAAGAATAGCAAATGTTGATAAGATAGCAAGAGTCACCAAGGACTACCTGGGGCACACCGATCAAGCTCTCCATCTCAGCCGGTGGGTTAGGAGGTAGTACACACGGGCTCTGTAAGTAATTAGATACCATTTTGTACTAGAGTTATTATACAGTGATTCTTTTAGGTGTGTTCTTTTTTCTTTTTTTTTTCACAATAATATTTATGTGCGATAAAGTTTTAGAGAAAATGGAAACAAAAAGGACATTTAACATTAGAAAGACATAATTGACATTTCTAAGCCACATAATGAGGAAAGAGGGCTTAGAAAATTTGACACACACAAGACATATTGAAGGACAGAAGAAAACGGTGCATAACCTACATAATGAGCTTATCTAAATGGTTGGCAGAACAAGGTTTAAGAGAGCGAAAAAGCAGAATTTGTTAAGAGCTACATTATCTTCTTCATAGCCATGTTTTTTGTTTTGTTTTTTTTTCCTTATAGGCAGGTCTGGGATTAATCTCATGCAAAACAGGATGGGGTCTGCCCGACATAGGATCGCAGGTTACACCTCACATAAGCATCAACTCTTCTACGCCTAATTTTCTATCCTTCTGAAAAACGTCCTCCCAAATTATTTTCGGTTGTCCTCTTCCTCTGCTGCCCTCAACCATCACCTTACGTACCTGTTTGATAGGCCCCAGGCTGCACTCTACATGGCCAGCCCAACATTATGGTTAAACATGAAATGAGAGACTGGAATTTATGACCTGACATTACTATGCATCATATACATTAATGACGGCATGATTTTGAAAAATTATTTCACTCAGTCCATTCTCCAACCATCTTCAGGTGTACAACTTTATGGAAGACCCCTTCTATAATTTTGAGAAGTCATTATCATTCCAAGAGTTGTTCAGACATTTTTTGTTTCGCATTTGTTCTGACCACTACATTTCATTCAATCCATTCTCCAACCATCTTCAGGTGTACAACTGCATGGAAGACCCCTTCTATAATTTTGAGACTATTGAACTCATTCTTTGCATTGCTTTTGTTCTGACCACTACATTTCATTCAGTCTAACTACCTGCAGATATACATGTATATGAAAGACGTCTATAATTTTGAGAAGATTCATTATCATTTATATAATTTCCCAAACTCTGCTTTTTCTAATGACATTTTGCACAAAACATTTGTGTCAGAAATGAATTATTTGTTCATGTCCAAAATTTAAACATCCCCCTCATTTACTGCCTTGGTCCGCCACACCAAATGACACATTTGACGTTTTTTGGAATTATGTTTGGAATGTTAAATATCCAATAAAAAGTATCATATGATATTAGTTACAGAATGTATTTATTTCATCTGGTGACTGTTTTCACAGACTATGATTTTCAATCAGTACTGCCAATAAGCAAGATATCTTGCCATTAACAGGGATAAATTGATTTAAGATTTAAGTCAAGTTTCTTCATCTTTGGTGTTTTGGATCACAATATCATAAATACAAATCCTCTAATACTCTGAAGATTGAACTTAAAAACACCAGGAAACTAATCTAATGTGAAACCATGAAATCTGGCATGGCTGATCAGATATAATAATAATTAAAAAAAAAGGGTTGCACATCATTCCCTCTGAAATGAGTTCAGAATAGTAAATAGCAATATTTATTCTGTAATATACAGAAATTTGGCACGAGGCCTAATGGGGGTTGGGGAAAGGATGGTCTTCTTCTGTCTTAACTATAACTTAGCTAGCCAGAATCACTGACCCAATCGTACGAACAGTAATCCATACACCAATAGAATAGTAAATAGCTAGGTGCAATGAAGAAAGTAGCAAACCCTTACCAAAAATAATTTGGGCATGATATGGTAAGCTATGTTCAGCTCTGAATAATGATGGTCTTGTATCTCTCTTTCTTTCTCTCTCTCTCTCTCTATATATATATATATATATATATATATATATATATATATATATATATTAAAATAATTATAATGGAGCACATTCACATGTGTTTATTAAAAATCACCTCCACAACAAAATGCAGATTTTATCACAGTTACAATAAGTTTATCTTTGTAATTCAACTCTGAAAATAATCTTGGAGGAGATTGAAAGTACTTGGGTAAGTAAAAACTACACCACCTTCCTTGAATTTCATCTTAACATAAGTAAATGATTAAAGAACTGGGAAGGGATCATTATAAAAATAGACATAATATGTCTATATTATTCAATGAAACTTGTCTGCCTAAATACACACACACACTACTACATTTTATATGTTATGTCCTTTCAGGATGTAAATGATTATGGCTCTCCACAACTTCCTATCTTTTAATGCTTTATGTAACTCTTACTCTATTACCACCCATTTTTTGACTTTGTGGTCGTTATTCTGTGACCCACTAAAATTCGAGTAGGTTATTTGCTTTCCACCCCCCTACATACTTCTCATGCCTTCAGTATGTCGTGTAAGTATTAAATTCTTCAAACCTTCTTCGGAAGATCATGGATGTGAGGTTGGTGTAATGGATAGAGGCTCTAAAGAAGAAATTGAAGAGCCAAGTTTGAATTCCAATTTGAATTACATGCAAATATCTTTAGTAAAGGTATGAATCCATCTCCTCCCTCAACTATGGGTTAAATAGTAGGACTTGCATTTGGAAAAATCTTTGTTATTCTCAGAAAAATTGTTACTGCAATATTCATTTATAAAATTTATTTTATTACTATCTAAAATTGGCTTCGGCTTTAAATAACCCAGAAAGGGTTAATAAGCTGTAAAAAAACAATCAATCTTGAGATAATCATAGCAGAATATAAATGCCATATATATATATATATATATATATATATATATGTAGGGAGAGAGAGAATGGATAGGAATCCACCAAAATGATATGATTCTTAGTTATTTCTTATTGGTTAGATAAATTTGGATACTAAAGTGTGGAAAAGTGAGATGCTGTAGTATATTTTTTTAAATTTTGTTTTGATTTGATTTTTCATTAAAGCATATCTTGTGTGTCTTTTGTATCCCGAATGTTTTCTTACACATATTTGAATATTATCTGTTGCTTAACATGTGACACGTATCTAGGCAATAAGAAATAACCAGACACAATATACCATTAATCTGCATCTCTTTGCTTTTTATCATTCTAGCTTGATCTTTGATGAAGCTTTAAGAAAGTGAAACATGTTAGATTAAGTTCTGTTTCCTAGTTGTTCTTTATCCTATCCCCCCCTCTCTCTCATATATATATATATATATATATATATATATATATATATATAATTTGTATGAATGAAGAAATACAGTTAAATGTATGCTATATTTATGGGATAAAGTGCTCAACATCAGAGATAGAGCAAATGTAAATATAAGAGTGAACATTGAAGTCAACACTCAGACACAACAGACTGTTTCATGCTAAACGGAATCATCAGGCCACCTGATGACTGCGTTTAGCATGAAACAGTCTGTCGCCTCCGAGTGTTAACTTCAATGTCCACTTTTTATTTATATATATATATATATATATATATATATATATATATATATATAAAGGATATTAAGTCAAAAACATGTTAAAAATTGGTACACAACTGCATATCTCTGTGTCTCCTCAGGTGATTTTAAATTACTGGCGAGTCTAGATCTTACCTGGAGATATATGCTCAATTTGTAATACAATAAATCTTTGCAGCACATCAGCATAAGAAACTTAATTTTTGCAAGCCATTAATCTTCTGTTTAGTGGTAGGGCTTGAAATGCAATTTGGAATTGTTTTTTTTTTTTGGTTTTTTAGAGTTCTTGCTTTATTCCAAATGTTGATTGAAGAGAAGTTGAAAAAGGGATAAATTCTCTTCAATCTAATAAGGAAGACATTTTGTCTGACTTCTGCCAAATGTGATCAGTTTTAGTTACTGTCCTTGACGAGGAGAATAACTCTGTTCATCTTAACAATCTTTTTTTTCTCTTTTATCAATTAAACAAAATAAATCAATATTTAAATAACAATATTGATTTGAAGAGGTTTCAACAAACTGCATAGAAAGGCATCAGGAGGCTGAAATTACTGTAATTATTCCCCCCCCCCACTATAACTTGGTTATTGAATCTACCTTCATTTGACCAAACGAAACAGTGATGTTGCCTTTTGAATAGAATACTATGACCTCTGTGTTCAAGTTATGCTTCTGAACATATTACAATATCATTATAATACTTTTGTTTGAAATTTAGAAATTCACTATTTTTTTTTCTTTTTCCCTCGTATTTTTATTTTTAATTTATTTTTGCCTGCTAGTATTTTAATGCATCTATTCTGTCACTCAGTCAGTTATGTGCCATACGTGATACATGCTTAGGTGATCATGTATCTTTCGATACATGACTGACGAGGCAGATTTTTTTTCCGCAGTAGGTTGAGATTTCTTTCTGCAGTAGACCAGTTGCCCTCCAAGGCTATAGAACCTGGTCTGTCCTGCTATTTACTCATAGCTGGGGGGGGATTCATATTTTTCCCCAAGGGTATTAGCGTGTAAGTGAATGTAATGCATTCGACTGGAATTTGAACTCTGCTTTCCGATTCCTTAATCCGAGCCACTATCCATTACTCCAATGTGGCTCCTCCATTCTGTCACTACTTTTAGCTAAATGTTAGTCAGTTCAGAGTTTGGGAACTATCAACATTTTATATTTATTACAAGATCCATTTAAATTATCTGTGAGTCCACTAACAAATATTTACCGATTTAACAAAAGAATGAAGAATGGATTAGCAGAATAAAAATAATCATGGCTTTATATTTTAATCATTAAAACAACACACGTCGGATACAAAAGGAAATTGGCAATATTTAAAGTTGATGGTAAGTTTTGTGTGGACTGAATGTTCCTTCCAGATGAGAGAGTTCAAATAAGTCAATATGTAAGTGTGTGAAGATAGAGAGGAGGAATTACATAGACAGTTTCAGACAGAAATTTGTTGAACTTGACTGCAGCTTTACTTGGTGAAAAAGGGGATAGACCAAGGTGGTCCATAACTCGGGCCTGGCAACCATGCAACTGGCGTCCACGACTGGAGGCAGACATGTGGAGACCTAAATTACTACTAAATAATAATTTCAGACAATATTTTTAACAAGGGACTTGTTAGTAATGTCTAGTAATTAGTTAATTCGAAACTATACATAATGTTCGAAAGTGGCTTACAGTTATTGACTTATTTCCATAAATGCAAAGATACAAAGAAAAAATTAACCGCTTCTACTATAAAATAAATAAATACACAAAAATCACTGTATTTGCCATAAATTAGACATTTTTAGATTATATTGCAAAAATTATGAGTTAATTTGATTGTACAAATTAATTACAGAAAATATAAAATTGTATAATACAATCAGAAAGCAATTTCAACATTTTACGAAATTGTGTATTTATTCCCCAGAAAATGAAGAAAATACTTATTTCGCTATGATACAATAATAGATATTAACAGTATACATAGTTTGAATAATTAAAATCAATTTATATTAACACGAACACAAAATTAATTAACAGGGTTTTTAAATATATATAAAAAGTGGGGAAAATGAAAATGAAACATATCTGGTAAATATTTCTCTGAATGGATAAGTATGTACATAGTTTTACTACTTGAAAAAATATGAATTTTTAATATTGATCATGTAGTCTTAAAGAGAATTGTATAAACATTTTTATCTTTATAAATAAAATTTGAAGATAATTTCAAAACTTTTAGTGTCTGTTCTTGAGTTGTCTTCGGTGAATCAAACCATTTTTGACAAATATATTTGATAATATAATCTCGTGCTCTCTTTTCATATAGAAATGATACATATCAAAAACAAAGATTTTTGTCAAAAAAATTTTGCAAGTCTTCAACATCAGACATTATAAAATATTAAAACACCCAATGAACCATGGTATCCAGTACAATTTTTAAACTACCACCATCTACTTTTTTCAAAAAATGTCCATATTCTTGAAAATAAAAATTAGTATTATTAAATATTTCCTCTTCTGTGGGACAATCTCTTCTCGTAACATAGCCTGCTGTATACAAAAGTGACATTTTAATATCTTTAGGGATCCTAGTTTCAAGATCTGGTAAGTTATCAAATGTTTGGCATCCCATTTCATCCAGCAAATGTCTACATTTTGAACAATTATTGCCTGGATCAAAGTTGTATTCTTTGACATCAACATTTAATTTAAGAAGTAGTTTAGTTTTTCGGTATGAAAATTTTCAATGACATTTTGAACTGCTATAAAATATGCACTTCCAGAACTTTGTTTTAATTTTCTCAAATTGATTTTCTAAATCTGTGTTAAATTCACCAAGCATAACAAAATTAAACCCACTGTTTAGCAAATATCTGCAAACATCAATGAAGTCATTGCATGTATGTTCAATAGCTAAAACTAGTATCTCTTTTTAATGATTTCGTTCTTTTTCTTTGCTTTCATGCCATTCTTTTTGTCATTTTCCCAAAATTAGAAAGAAATAACAGATGTGCATCTAAATCTGATATTATTTTTTTCAGTGGATCATTTTTCTTAGTGTCAGCATATATTTCTTTGACACAGACAATTTTCCAAAATTTTAAGGCTTTTCAATGAAATTAGCTGTTTCTGCAGTATCCACCCCATTTAATAATGGGTGTGTTTTAATGGCAGCTACAGTTTTTCATACTCAAAAACATACTTTTACAATTTCCCATTTTGCTGTCATCTTGCCTTCAGAATAAAACAGTAATTCAGAAGTAGGTTCAGTAATCCAATTATTCCAAATATTTTTTAAAATGGTGGACATCATCAAAAAGTACGAGCCATTTTTAGTTATCCAAAGCTTATTAAAAACTATCAAATGTTTTGAAAAAAGATTGATGAATCCTGTTGTTGTCATCACATACAATTGCAATTGACCATTTAATTGTTTGATTGCATCAACAATATATAAAACTTTTTCATATAAAAAAGTTGCATCTAATTTTGCAACTGGGATCATTTTAAGTAAAATGTTTGGTCCACCATTTAAACATTTCACCATGATGCCCAATACTGTTTTTGTTAATTCCTCAGAATTTTTCAGCCAAACCAAATAAATTTCCTCCATAATATTGTAAAGAAACTTTGGCATACATTTCATCAACTAAAACAACACACTTTTCTCATTTTCAGAAATTTTACTAAAAATATCACCAAGAAAATTAAAATTTAATTTTGAGATAATGAAGTCTGTTATATAATGACTGAAATGTAGCAAAATATTCAAATGCTCTGATAACAGCAAAATGAGAATGTTTTGTCCCAATCCTTTGTGGTGATATAAACTTAATGTTCTTTTAAAATTTTATTTTTCTTATGAATTTTTAAGTTACTAAGATAAGGAATTGATTCATTGATTTGTGACCCTTGCTGAAATTTTTTATTTGACTTTTTGAAAGAGAAAAAAAAAATTGTGTGTATATATATATATATATATATATATAATTAAAAAGAAGAGAGAAATCGCAAACGTTTTTGGTTGTAATGTGGATTTTTTAAGAAATATATTATGCTTTATTTTCCATAATTTTGTTACACGTTTCCGGTTTCGCAACCTTCATCAGGCAAAGAGTGGATATTTTCACATATTATTAAAAGGAATTAATTTTTCTTATGCATACATTCCCCCTCCATATATACATACTGTCTTATTATAAGGAATTAGTATACACATATGTACACATATACATACACACACACAACATAGGAAATGTATATGTGTATACTAATTCCTTATAAGACAGTATGTATATATCTTCCTAACCCTCTCTTGGACCAGTCTTAATTGTTTTTATTTCCTTTCACGCAGAACTTTTTCACTGCCAATTCAACGAAGACATTTGGGTCACTAACACACAGAAAGAGAATGTCTAATATTGATAATATTTAACATTGAAAAACATAAGAAAAATTAAATTAAAATAAAATTTAATTAAAAATTAATTCCTTTTAATAATATGTGAGAATATCCACTCTTTGTCTGATGAAGGAATTGAGACTGGAAAAATAAAGCATAATATATATTTTTTTTAAATCCACATTACAAGCAAAAATGTTTGCAGTTTCTCTCTCTTCTTTTTAATATACACATTTTTCTCTCTTTGGAACTACTATAACCTCTTCCCTTTATATATATATATATATATATATATATATATATATATATATATATATATATATATATATATATATATAAATGGTAACATTCGATTCTCAAATTTTCAAAAATTTTAATTAAAAACATTGGAATTCCTCCAGTAAAAAAACTCAATAGATTGGATGAACAACTGATTGTTTGATTTATAGCATATAACTGCTGACAAAATGATTTGGTGATCAATATTCTGATACAAATTTTCAAAAGTGAGGATTTTGTCCTTTTCTAGAAACTGTGCCAACTCATCATTTTGCACATTTCGCACAGAAGCAGAAGTTTCATTTGTTGTTCTTGGTTTTGGTTGAGGAGTAGGTAATACACTTGATGGCAAATGATCAAATACTGATGGTGGGTTTCTGGGTTGTACTTTTCCTCTAATAACCACTGTTTCATAATGGAACATGCCTTTCTCAAACAACAGTTTGGTTTGTCAGGAGTGTTGTCTTGAGGTATAGCATTTAACTATCATTCTTGCTCATTCTGATCTTGGGCAAAACAAAATACACAAACCTTATTTTGGTCATCATAGTTACTATAGCAACCTGTTACACAGCACTTTTTGACCATTTCAAGAAAGGTTTTGGGGTACTGAAATTGAAATATATTAACTAAACTATTATTTTGTAAAAATGACATGGTGCTTTTAAAAAGTGTATGAAACTTATATTCTAAGGTCTGGAGAGTTTGGACTTTGGAATTTAGATTTCAGAATTTGAAATTTAAAGTTTCTATGAATGTGGGAATCTTTTAGAGATTAACATGGATTAAGAAATTCCAGGATGAAGAAATCTGGATTCCAGACTTGGGAATTTTAAAGTTTGGAAAATTAAATTTTGCATAATTGTAATTTATCAGTTCAATCACCCACTCTCCCATAAAATACAATTATCTAAACAAAATTAACCTGTATTAATTTTTTTTTTTAAATTACTGCAATAATTATTAAACTGTTTAACTTTGTTTTACATTTTTAACAATGTCAGTAAAATTCAAAATGCATTTTTTAAATACCTGTAAATAATTATTTTTTTTAATTTTTAAGTAAATATATTTATGAAGAATAATATCATAGACAAAATATTGAATTAAATTTTTATTTAATTTTTTTCAAATGGCCAAATTTATGTATAGGAAAATTAACAATGCAAAAAGTTACATTCATTTTTTTGTTTTCTTACAAGTCTGTATCAACATACTTCACGTGTTATAAAGGAAACACAAATTATTCATTAAAAAATGAATTTTGTAATTAAAATATTTGTTATGAAGAATAATAGCATAAAGAAAAAATTTAAATTAACTTTCTGTGACAAAATTCTTGACATTTTTTGTGAATTTTGTTGTTTAAAATAATCGTAAAAAAAGAGAAAGACGATACTTTTTTAGATATTCGTGGTATATTTTTAAGAATAGTTGTAAAATATTAAATTTATTAATGAATTTAATTTTTTACATTATGTAATAAATTATTTAATAAGTGTCATTTTTCATTGATTTTTATTTATTTATGAAGGACAAATAAATTAAAAATTCTTTTTAAAAAAATACTTTAAAGAAAAACAAATTCGTCAAAAAATTAATTTTATACTTAATATTGTCATTGTTGAAAAATAGACAAATATTAAATTTAAATTAACTTTGTGATAAATTCTTAATGACACTTGTGAATTCTGTATCAGAAAAGTTTGTTTAAAGATAAAATATGCAAAGTTCATATAAAATAAACATTTGCTTCAGTATCTTAAATAATAAACTTAAGTTAATTCAAAGGTAAAACGTAAAAAAATTCTTTAAAAAAAAAAAATTTCTTAATCCAATTCCAGCAATGAACTTTCACATGTTAATCATTTGCCCCCAGTTACCTACTGACCTTAACTTGATGTAAAAGCCTGAGTTATGGATCACCTTAGGATAGACAAATTGGAAGACAGTTCCTTTGAAGTTTGCCAATAACTAGAAACAAAATCCTGTTGAAAGCAAGCACTTCTGCTGAATATTCATCATTGAGATGTGTTTATATTGCCTTAAAGTGTTGTAGCTGACAGATGTCACACAAGTCCGTATCTGATTAATATCAACTGGGTCACTGTGAAGAAGGGATATGATGTTTTAAGACCCGCATCTTCTGATGATGCATACCAGTGTGTCTGAGAGATGTATTTCACAAAATCTACAGTAATATTAAAAACTTATTTCTGGTCACAGTGCCAAGAACACCACCTTTTGTTTTGTATCTTTTTATGCACCATGTCCTTTCAGGACATAGACAATCCACTTCCCCTGCCTATCCCTTGTAGCTCTCAATAAGTTTTGTCCCTTTGCTGCTTCAGGCCCTGTTCTGTCATCTACTTGCTTACGCCTGCTAGGTATGTCATGCATTGCTTTCCCTTGTCACTCTTTCCCGCTATTAACCTGTGAGTATCAGATTCTCCTTTCTCATTACGTGTCCCAGAAATTTCAGCTGCCTCTTCCTGATGTTAAGTATAAGCTTCCTCCTTGTTTGCATCCTCTCCAAAACCTCATCGTTTCTCACATGCTCAGTCCATGATATCCTTAGCATCCTTATGTAGAACCATATCTCCACTACCTTGAGTCTTCTTTGAGGAGACCATCCAACATTTGCTGCCGTAAAGGAGGACAAATGTCACTTAGCAGCTCAGTACTCTTTTCTTTGTTACCAAAGAAATCCTCCTGTTTCGTAATACTCTACCTAGCTTTTGGAATCCGTCTTTGGGTATCCCAATGCATCTTTGGATCGCACTGACAAATTTTGGTAAAAATATTTACTAATTTAACATGAATGAAGGAACAAAACATTCATAAATAAAAATGACTATATTAACAATTCAAACACCAGAAATGAAATACAAATGGAAATTGGTAATATTTAAAGTCAGTAGAAAAAGAAGTTTTGTGTAAAATGAATGTTCCTTTTAGACGACTTGTTTGTTTTTTTTTTTGTTTTTTTTTTTAATCTGTATCACCCCATGCAAGACAGTAAAGCCATTAAAACACAAAGGGTTACAGGGTGTGGAGGAGTTAAGAACAGAAACATTAATAATGAGTGGGAAGAGAAAAGAGTAATGATTGTGCGACCTCTTTCTTTCTTCTTTTCAATCATTTGGTGGAACGGACATCGTTGTCATCATCGGTCTTCATAAAGAGAAATATTTCTTAATGAATGACTGAATGATGATTTTAATAACATTAATACTAAAAACTTGCTAAAACTGAATTATCTATTATTAGCTGACTTCTTTTTCCTTTTCTTTTTTATTTTTCTTCACCCCATGCAAGGTAGTAAAGCCATTAAGACGCAAGAGGTTACAAGGGGTGGAAGAATTAAGAACACAAACATTAATAATTAGTAGAAAGAGAAAAGCATAATCAGGAGGACAGTAGATAGTGATTGACATTGCATTTCAATTTTTGCATATTAAAGTTGACTGGAAAGCATGGAGCTGGAAGGGAGGTCCACAAGCAAGAAATGTGAGAAAAGAAACTGTTAGCATAGAACCATCGAGCCAGCTTAACTGTCAATTGATGAGATCTCAACACCAGTCTAGTACTGCCCTTAAATTCATAAAGTCTAGCTACCATAGCGAAGAGCTCATCGGAACAATCACCATGAAAGTATTTAGAGAAAATGCACAGAGAGGCAACCTTACAATGGTGAGAAAATGACTGAAGTTGAGCTGCTGATTCTTCTTTGGATTTTATCAAGGAGCTCAAGGTAATTCTAAGTCCGGGTGAATGGTAGACTTACGGATATGTAAGATACATTTGTCTATATTTCTGAGATGAGGTATTATGTACACTATTTACATTATTTGGACTATTGTCCTCATCTTTGTCGCCACATTTATTACGTTTTGGCCATTGTACACTCCGGCCTTCTTCAGGTGGTTGGAATGTTGAACTGAACCCTTTATTTCGCTCACTGGGGTAGACTGTTCTAGTTCTATGTGCCATGTCTAATGGATGTCAGTTATCTCCTGTTAATTCCCCTCTCCAAGTTCTTCACTGCCTTAACCGGGTATTGAACTCACACTGTTTGGGTCTTGTCACTGGATCTAACCAACACCTTTATCCACTGTGCCGAATAATGTAAATAGTGTATGTAAGATATATTCTGGAGAGAAAACACAACACCATGAACCAAATTTCTTAGAGGCTGATCTAGCACTGGATTCAATATAGTCTTTCCATTTCATGTCAGCTGAGAATGTCACTTTCCTGGAGGTTAGCATTAGCCATACTGATGGAAAGCAGAGAGGGGCCTCTCAGATGATTAATGGAAAGAAGTTTTGTTTTGGAGGCATTAAAATTAACAAGCCATCTTTTGCCCCAGTTAATGATGGACTGGAGGCCATTTTGGACATCAGCTGCCATTTTCCCCTTGTCAGACTGAGCAGCCTTACAGGTGTAAATGCTTTTGTCGTCAGCATAGATACAGAGTTGAGAGCTGATGTCATCGGGAAGGTCATTTATGAAAATTAAGAACAGAATAGGACCAAGGATAGAGCCCTAGAGGACACCTGCATTAGTATGAAAGAATGTAAACAAATGGCAGATTAGGACAACTTTTATTTCGCAATTTGATAGAAAGGACTGGATCAGTTCAAAAATGTGTCTAGAGACACTGTAACTTTTCTGCTCATGGAGAAGAGCTATATGTCAAATCCCGCCAAAGGCTTTTTAAATGTCCAAAGTTCTACCGAATGTCAATAGGTGCATGAAAAGAGAGTGGATTTACATATATCAAGTAAAAAAGAGAGAGTATAAAAAGACGAATAGAATTTCACAAAAAGTCATCCAGTTTGATTCACTCACTTGCAACCACCTCATTGAAGTGCTGCTCACAGAAAAATCACGTATTTAAAACGGTCTACTCAACTCGCTGGGTTTTACAATTGGTCAAGAGTGAAATTGATTTGCATGTTCTTTAAAATAGTCTATTCAGCTCGAGGATACTCATGCCACAATTGGCTAGGAGTGAAGTGGATTTACATGCCACTGACCTCATTCAGTGGAAAGGCTTCTTTTTTTTTCTTTTATACAAAAACAGCATACAACACGAGTGTGCTTTGGCCATTTTCTTCCATTTAGAGAGAGAGAGATAGAGATTTACATACAGTAATTTGCATCTTTGGTTGGTGGAAAGGCAATAAAATAAGTTTGAAGAGAGCTTCTATGAAGTTGCTGTCAGCAAACATACCTATCAAATATTGTTGCCCTGTATTTATACTTCCTTAAAATGGCTCAAGGCTTAGTACTTTTCAGCAGCAAGATAAAATGATTTGATTGGTCTCTTAATTTTTCTCTCTGTTACATGAGGCTTAATCTCATGTCACAATGAAACACCGGTTCTTGTACGATCACCAAAGTTAACCTATGGCAGTAACTAGATGGGTGACCACTTAGAAATACATGGTGCTGTGAGAGTGGTTTAAAAGATAACGGCTCAGAATTGGGAGCTTGAATTTCAATTCCACTCATTATGTTCACTTATGTGCAAATACCCTTGAGAAAAATATGAATCCATCTCTTCTCCTCCTAGCTATGAGTTAATTGGTAAGACTTGTATCAGTAAATCATTATTATGTAAAAAAATATTTCTGGCTTTAAATAACCTGCAAAATGTTGGTAAACTGTTAAAAAAACAAATCAATTGAACAAAATCTATTACATGATATCTTCTTTACAATGTCTACATAAAAACAGATTTGTAATTTTCAAAATTAAAGACATAAGCATTTTCTTGTGTGGATATGTAGGTGTAGCCCACAAAATTTTTTTAATCTTATTTCATTCGTCCTGGGTACGACGTTAAACTGCACCCAACAGCAAGGCCTCTAATCAAGAGGTTTTGAGGAAGCATGGAACCACCTCTTAATTGCTGGTGTTCCCAGGTCCACCCTGACCCGGGGTGGTAGCACCTGTTGGGGGTCCCAGCTATGGGCAAATAGTGAACTTCCAGGTCTTTTCCAAACTTCCGGGTCTTTTCCAGCACATTTCTTTTTGAAAAAATATTACTACCAGCTATACGTTTTAGAAAAATATTATTACCAGCTATACGTTTTTTGAAAAATATTATTACCAGCTATACGTTTTTTAAAAAATATTATTACCAGCTATACGTTTTTTGAAAAATATTATTACCAGCTATACGTTTTTTGAAAAATATTATTACCAGCTATACGTTTTGAAAAACAATATTACCAGCTATACTTTTTTGAAAAAAGGAGAAAAAAAAAAAGAAAAACCTTTTCAGAATTAAATGGCCCAACGAAGGTCAATATGCTGGTTAAACAAACTATCTATCTTATTTTATTCCTCATCTACTTTGTGGGCATCTTGTTATGATACATTTTGCCCTCTATACTCAATTCTAAATGTATCTAAATTTCTAAGATGAAGCATTATTTCAAATCATTTAATTTTCATCCTAATTCCACAATTATAAAGAAGTGGCATAGATTAGAAATAAAGTATGATCCTTTGGAAAGACTTAAATTTGCATCTTTCATCCTTGGGAAATTATGATTCCATAGTAGCACCTTACCAATTTTACTACATGACAAGGGCCACTCTCTACCTGAATTCCCTTCTCTCACAGGGGCACAAGCTTTGTAACCACTACATTAGCTTGGGAAGATTAACTCACTGAAAGCTACTAGGTCAGATAAAGTCCCTGTTTTTTTTTGTTTTTTTTTACTTAAGAACATTAGTGCTGAATTATCTCCACTTATGACAGAGTTGTTACCTGAAAGAGGAATTTTCCCCAAGTCTCTGAAAGTTGTCAGCTGTTTGCAAGAATCCTGGTGAGAATTGCTCCATCAAACCTTAGTGCCATTAGCAAACACTTTGAATGTATTATCAACAAGGCGGTAATTGATCACCTCACCAGAAACAATTTCCTGAGTGACAAACAGTATGAGTTTTGCTCCTCTAGGTCCACTGCTGATGTTTTAGCTGAATCAGTGAAGTGCTTGATGGTAGCTTTGTTACTAATTGCCTTAAATATATCAAGTTGTGGCATAGGGGGCTGCTACACAAACTCTCCAGCTATGGAATCTCAAAGTGTCTACACAATTATCAAGTGCTTTCTCTTAGGTAGGTCCATAAAAGTCATTATGCGACTAATGCTGATGTACCTGAAGGTACCAGTCCTACCCTCTTTCTGTTTTTTGTTTTTAACTAATGATCTGCCAAGGAACATTCTCAAAGCATTAGTGAACATTGATGCAGATGATACCACTGCCATTTAAAGGAAAATTAAATATTTTTCAATATTTCTATATACACACCCCATCAGCCTCCCTAGTGTCATTAGCAAACTCATAAGCATTTTAAGCATTTCACCCCAAGCAAGGCGGGAAGCCACTAGCACGCAAGGGGTTACAGAGGATTTGGAGCGAGAGCAGATAGGAGTGATAGAGGAAAGGATGAGGAAGGATAGTGGATAGATCAAGGCAACTGGAGATGTTGATTGACATTACATTTGAATAGTTGGAGATTATAGCTATCAGGGAAACAGGAATAGGGAAGGGAGTTCCACAGGCGAGAGGTACGAGATATGAAGCTGTTGGAGTAGAAGAGACTGCTACATTTAACAGTTTTAACAGTGAAAGGGTGAGAGTGGAATGTCAGCCTCGTAGGACACTTGAATTTATGAAGTCTGGGAACCAGCGAAAGCAGCTCCTCGGAGCAGTTACCATGAAAGTATTTGTAAAAAAGACAGAGTGAGGTGACGGCACGTCTGTGGGAGAGCGACTGCAGATGAGATGCCAGATCAGGGCCAATTACATTACATATCCGTCTCTGGATCTTATCAAGAACCCTGAGGCAAACAGAAGGGGCTCCAGATCATATATGGCAGCAATACTCCATGCAAGAGCGAATGGTTGATTTGTAGATTTGAAGGATCGATTCCGGGGAGAAAAATTTCCTGGCGTGGCACAGGGAGCCAACTTTCCTTGCGGTGGACGAAGCAATTGACTCAATGTATTTGTTCCATCTCAGGTCAGCAGACAACGTGAGACCGAGCAGCTGCAGAGAGGTGCTCTCAAGAAGTTGAGCGTCAGACATTCTAATGGGGGGCAGGGAAGGATCTCTGTGCTGATTAATAGAGAGCAGTTTTGTTTTTGAGGCATTAAAGTTAACCAGCCAATTCCTGCCCCAGTTCACAACTGATTGGAGGTCCTTTTCTAGACGAACGGCCAGGTTAGTTTTGTCTGCGACACTAGATTTGTTTTTGAGGTAGGTGTAAATTGTCCCCATCTTGTTGTTATTACAACATTTCAGCCACTGTGCAAGACTTCATCAGGTGTATATTGATCCAGGTAACCTACAGGGAATTTTGAACTGAACTCTGTGTTTAATCTCTATTGGTAGATTGTACTCATTCCACTGCCGATTTCTAGACAGCTCTTGTCTCGTTCTTATTTTAGCACTGCTCAGTTATTGCTCATTCTATTCCCACTGAGTCTAAATATCGTTCCATTTACTGTCACGGTCTCATTCATTGAATATTAGTACACAGCTTTTGAGTAAACAGTAGTCTACGAGATGCCTCGCTTTAATATATAAAAGCTTGGATTTTTTTATGAGGTCTCTTTGTATGTCATCATATATGGTTGTCTATGAATGCCAACAAGTTTATTTGGCCATAAAGCATTTTTCTTTATTTTATGAATGTCATTAATAATAATTAATCTGGTCTATGAAACATATTTGTGATATTCATTTGTAGTTTTCTATTCTTTCTTTTGTTTGTTTTTCTGGGATTTTTTATGTTCTTCATGGTAAATTTCTTCTGCAAAGAACAGACAAAAACAACAAAGGTATTGCATTGGTACATAATATATTCAGTAGCATAACTTAACTACAAAAGCAATGTTTTTTTTCTGTTTTTTTTAACTTGTTTTTTTTTCTTCTTTTGGAATTTTTTCTCATTTTTACTTAGTTCTTTATTTTTTGTATTTTAGTTTTGCCACTTTTTCTTCTTTTTCTATTTTCTATTTACTTCATCTTGCTTCTTTTCCTTTTCCTTATTTCTTTTTTCCTTCTTTCCCTTTTACTGTTTCAATTTTTTTTCCTTTCTCCATTTCTTTTCATTCTCGTTTTCTTTTTCTCTTTTTTTTCTCCTTTTTTTCTGCATTTTTTCTCTTTTCTCCCTCGTTTTTCCTTCACTTTCTTGTTTTTCCTTTGCCTTTTCCCCTCAATTTTTTCCTTTGCCTTTTTCCTTCGCCTTTTCCCTCGTTAATTTCTTTTACTTTTTTCCCTTGTTTTTATCCTTCAGCTTTTTTCCTTGTTTTTTTTTTCTGACTTTTTTCCTTGTTTTTTTTCCTCCACCTTTTTTCCTCGTTTTTTTTTCTCTGCCTTTTTTTCCTCCGCCTTTTTTCCTTGTTTTTTCCCTCCACCTTCTTTCCTTGTTTTTTTTCCCCTCCACCTTCTTTCCTTGTTTTTTTTCCCCTCCGCCTTCTTTCCTTGTTTTTTTTCCCCTCCGCCTTCTTTCCTTGTTTTTTTCCCCCTCCGCCTTCTTTCCTTGTTTTTTTTCCTCCGCCTTCTTTCCTTGTTTTTTTTTCCTCCGCCTTCTTTCCACCTTCATTTTTCCCTTGTTTTTTCCTCCTTCCTTCCTTTTCTCCTTCCTTTCCTCCTTCCTTCTTTTCCTCCTTCCTTCCTTCCTTTTCCTCCTTCCTTCCTTCCTTTTCCTCCTTCCTTCCTTTTCCTCTTTCCTTCCTTCCTTTTCCTCTTTCCTTCCTTCCTTTTCCTCTTTCCTTCCTTCCTTTTCCTCTTTCCTTCCTTCCTTTTCCTCTTTCCTTCCTTCCTTTTCCTCTTTCCTTCCTTCCTTTTCCTCTTTCCTTCCTTCCTTTTCCTCTTTCCTTCCTTCCTTTTCCTCTTTCCTTCCTTCCTTTTCCTCTTTCCTTCCTTCCTTTTCCTCTTTCCTTCCTTCCTTTTCCTCTTTCCTTCCTTCCTTTTCCTCTTTCCTTCCTTCCTTTTCCTCTTTCCTTCCTTCCTTTTCCTCTTTCCTTCCTTCCTTTTCCTCTTTCCTTCCTTCCTTTTCCTCTTTCCTTCCTTCCTTTTCCTCTTTCCTTCCTTCCTTTTCCTCTTTCCTTCCTTCCTTTTCCTCTTTCCTTCCTTCCTTTTCCTCTTTCCTTCCTTCCTTTTCCTCTTTCCTTCCTTCCTTTTCCTCTTTCCTTCCTTCCTTTTCCTCTTTCCTTCCTTCCTTTTCCTCTTTCCTTCCTTCCTTTTCCTCTTTCCTTCCTTCCTTTTCCTCCTTCCTTCCTTTTCCTCCTTCCTTCCTTCCTTTTCCTCCTTCCTTCCTTCCTTTTCCTCCTTCCTTCCTTTTCCTCCTTCCTTCCTTTTCCTCCTTCCTTCCTTTTCCTCCTTCCTTCCTTTTCTCCTTTTTCCTCCTTTTCTTCTTCCTTCCTTCTTTTCCTCCTTCCTTCTTTTCCTTCTTTTCCTCCTCCTTTTTTTAAAATTTTTCCTTATTTTCTCCTTTTCAATTTTTCCCTTCATTTTTCTTTTCTGTTTTTCCTTCTCCTCCCCCCCATTAGTTATTCTCTCATAATTACACCATATCCAAGATATAAAAACTTATATATTTCCAAGTTCCAAATAAATTTATGCATTATTATAAACTTTTAAAAATATTTTGTCTTTTTATTTATCCTCATTTATCTCACTATATTTCTATTTTCAGACCCTGCAGCATCCAGGTGTTGTTAATTTGGAACAGATGTTCGAGACTCCTGAAAGGGTAAGTTTCTCAATCACCCACTTGTAATTTCCATCTTTATTGAATAACCACTTCTGCTTCAAAACATTTTCTCTCGTTTTTCCTTTTGTCATCAAAGTTTCTATTGAAAGGAAAATGTCTATGAAATTTTGAGAAGCGTCATGATTATTTTGAGAATTGTTCAGACTATGGAATCTGTTTTTTGTTTTTTTTTTTCCATTTCACCAGAGTTAATTTCTTGAAAGAATGACGCTGGGAAAATTTTTGAGTTATAGATGTTATATTTATAAAGTTCATCTAACTTTACCATAAAGACACAGAAGATTGTTTTTTTGTTTTGTTTTTGTTTTTTTTTTGACAGTATTTCAAATTGGAAACACATACCATCTTTGAAAATCAGCATCTGAATTCCTACCTTTTACCCATGTCCAAACAGTAGAAATTTTGAAAAGTATGAAAATTCTCATGAATAGAGGTTGTGACAGAATTAGACCAGAAATAAGGCAAGAATGAGGTAGTTTTGTTGAAGACACCAGAACAAGAAATGTCATCTTTATGATCAGAATGCTGCCAAAGTGAGCAATACAAATGCATAAAAACTGATAGTTATCTTTCATAGATTACATAAAAACATCTTGAACAAAAATCAACATTCTCTACAAAGTGTTCTAAAAAGTATAACCCTTTCCAAAACAGAAACTATGATTTGGAATGAAACCAGTGATGGCACCTACTCTGAATCAGCTATAACAAATTTAGTATAGAAGACAAGGAAATTAGACATAGAAGAGGCTGCACTAGAGATAGTCCTGTCGAGCAGTGAAAGTTGCTACAAGACTAAAACATTAATCTAAGAACTATTCGTGTTCTTGAGCCTTGTCAAATCGAGACTTTCAAGTGAATGCCATCCATAACATCAAACCCGTTCAGAAATATCTTGACTGTTGTATATAACTAATTTCTCAAATAATCTTCTATATTCCTTCAGAATTTACACAATCCTGACTTTCCACAACTTTCTATCATGTGTGGTTTGTAGCAGTTTTCTCCCTTTTCTAAGGCCCCCCCTCCCCCTGTTCCACCACTCATTCACACAGGTTTGACAAGTGGCTCCCTGCCTTCCCCTATCTCTCTTGTGCTCAATATGTCCTGTGAGGGTTATGTTTTCCAAGCCCGCTTTCCTCATTATTTGCCCAATCAATTTCAGCTGTCTTTTCCTGATTCTGAGTAGGAATGTTCTTTCTTTTTACTTACTCACTCTCTCCATAGAATTTTCAGTATCCTTCTGTAGAACCAAATTTCCACTTCCTCTAGTTTTCTCCTCATCCATGGAGAGATTGTCTAGCATTCATTGCCATATAAGAGGATGGATATCACTTAGCAATCCAGCACTCTTTTCTTTGTTTATAATGAATATTTCTTTCTTTTTTCTCTCCCCCCCCCCCATTTCTCAGTACCTTGCTTAACATTTGGAATGCCTCTTTTGGTAGTTCAATGCATGTTCAGATCGCAATGTTGCATTTTCCATCCTCTTAGAAAACACTTCCCACATATTTGAACTTTTGCACCTTCCTGATGTTTATCTCCAATTCGTAAATTTAATCTCTGGAATTTTCTCTTGCTGATGACCGTACTTTCTGTCTTCTTACAGTTGATGATTAGTCCTTTTTTTTTCTCTCTTTCTTCTACCACACTGTCCAGGAGGCCAGTAGTTTCCTTTATGAGTTAGCCAGCAATGCAATGTCATCTGCGTATCTTATATTAAGATTCTGCTCACTGATACTAAATCCTGGTAAGGTCTTCATTTGCTTTAGGATAACCTCACTGTAGAGGTTGAATAAATCTGTGGAGAAAACGCATCCTTGTCTCACCCCCCCTTTCTACTTTTATAACTATTCAATTGATTGTCTACCTGTTTGCAGGCAGTTTGCTTCCAGTATAAGTTCTAGATTATTCTAACATCCTTTCCAAATAGATCTAGTTCCAATGATTAAAAATGACTTCAGGTGAATGATTCCAGTAGGTCTTTCAACAACAGGAACAGCTAAAATGGATAGTGCATGTAACTCAGAGAAAATAACTTGAGTATTTTTTTGAGGTTTTATGACCAGTTTTTTTTTTATGCAAAAAATAGGGGATTACACTATACACAGGTAAATTTTTGGAGTGGTTAAAAATCATGTATTTTTTTGACCAGTTGCACAGGTACATTTTTTCTGGAGTAGTTAAAATTCATGCAAAACAATTTAGGGCTCATGCTATACATGAAGTTGGCTTTGTGTGTGTAATATATATAAAAGTTGGCTTTGTGTGTTTCCAGTCAAGTTAGATCTTCAAAACTTTAAATGCAATGTTAATCATTATCTACTGTCTTCCTGTTTACTCTTCTTTTGTTCTTGCTCCTTAATAATGTTTCCATTTGCTAATTCTTTCATACTCAGTAAACCCTTATGTCTTAGTGGCTTTACTGCTTTGCATGGGGTGAATTTGAGTTAAAAAAAACAAAAAAACAACCTTTATCTCTGACATGTAGAAATTATTGTATCACTTTGCCATCAAAGGGAGACAACTGCTCCTTGCTTATAGATATTAATTTAGGAGAGTTCCCCTCTGCCCCAGGACACTGGCATCCAGATATAGGACTTGATAAGCATTTCTACTTTTCTTATTTTATCCACTGCAAGTATTTAAAGAATAAAAAAAAAGACAACTTCCATAAAAAGTGAAAGAATATATATTATGCTTAACTTTTATGATCATTGTTAATGAAGGACAAAACAAAAAAATAGTGAAAGTGCATTAAACTTTAACTTTTAAGCCTTAAAATTTTTTATCATTTTAAATTTGATTATATAAAAAAGAAAGCAAGAAATTTTTAACAAACTATATAATTTTACATTATTTAGATCATTTGGACTATTATCCTCATCTTTATTGATATATTTACAATGTATGTTTTGGCCATTGTACACTCCAACTGTCTTCAGGTGATATGAGTTGGAATTTCAAACCATGCGAGTAGTTGTTCTAATTCTACTAATTCCTTTTTTTGGATAATAAACAGAACATCACTGGAAAATACGAAAACTTAAAGAATCAGCACATATGCTCGGCCACAAAAATCTCCTAAGCTGGCCAAGTGTAGACATTACTACAATATGGGAACCAGTAATACAGAGAACTAGAGAAAAACAACAATAACTAATGTAATATGAGCTCTGGTAAAAATGGTTCCGAGATTTATAAGTCCCCAAAATTAACTCACTGATGTCCTAAATGACATATGGCCCAGTGGATAAAAGCGTAATCTAAAAAGGGAGTTCAATACCTTTGATAGATAGATAGAGATATATATATATATATATATATATACATACACGTGTGTGTGTTTAGACAAAAGGAAAAATTACCTTAGCCAATGCACTTCACCATCTGTGGGACTTTATCAAAGCAAATCAAATGATTTTATTTTGTAACAAATAATTATATATATGAGCAATTTAACAGATATACTCTGTGAAATTTCACACACACACATTATATATATATATATATAATCGGAGGATGCATATTTTCTATGCAATTTTCTATAAAATTCCTCAGATGTTCAGGTCAGTAGATGTTGTTAAAACTGTTTATTATAAACAGAGCATTTACTTAAATATTTGTGCATATTTAAATAACGTGTAACAATAAAATATATTAAAATAGTTGTTGGACTTAGTCCATTTCATATATATATATAAATATAAGAGTGAACATAGAAGTCAACACTTAGAGGCGACAGTCTGTTTCAGGCTAGATGCAATCGTCAGGTTGCCTGACGATTGCATCTAACATGAAACAGACTGTCGCCTCTAAGTGTTGACTTCTATGTTCACTTTTATATTTACACATGCTCTATCTCTGATATTGAGCACTTTATCCCATAAATATAGCACACTTTAAGACTATATTTCTTCATATATATATATATATATATATATATATATATATATATAAAAATAGCTGACCACTTGCATTCGAGGATACCTGTCTACCAGGGCAGCTATCCAATCCCTATTGCATATGCTCACTCAGGCACATTTGTGTTTACTCAACACCCACAGAGCCCACCTGTAGTTTATACTGTAACTATGCTGAGCAGACCTTAGTTACAGTTTCTGGGAGAGTGCGTGTTCTCTAGCATGATCAACAATTTGAACAAGGTCAGCACGCTCAAGCCCTTGGCCACAATGACTTGTGGCTTTGTGCTAGCACAGCTATCGATGACCCTCAAGAGTCCGCCTTCCCAATTTCACTTGGGTCAACCTGTGGTATGGGTTTTCAGGCACTTTCCAAAGGTGCTGCATGCTGGGATTGACCTCAATCCATTCTGATAACATCAGGAAGTTTCCTTCCTGAAAGATCGACCGTGGTGAGATTTGAATCCGGGTCTCATGGTCAGAAAGCGAACGTTCTAACCACTCGGCCATGTGCCCTCGAGAGACCAACAAGTTTAGTTGGTCTCTCACTCAACTGAACACCACACATAATAAAAACGTAAAAATAAAGCTGTAAACACATAATTATACCCCTCCCCCTAAAAGAAATTTTTTTTTAATTTCTCATTGTTTGACACCAAAAGAGTGCTCAATGCCACAGACTGTATGTATACCAGAAAGAAAAGTGCTTGACACCATACAATATGTTAGAGCTTTATTCTATTTTTACATGAGAGAGAGAGCTGAAGATTACATTGAAGCATGTAATTGACAGTCGCTATGCAGAGTTGATTCCTATGTCCACACATACACACTGTGTGTGTGTGTGTGTATATATATATATATATATATATATATATATATATATATAAACTGGTGATATTTGTGCCAGAGTGGTATCAAAAATTTTGAAATCGGTCATATTGACTGGCTAAGAGACGAAAGACAACAGCAAAAAAGCATCAGCAAATATTCCTGTGGCTATGTCCCAAGATCCTCGCTGTTGCACAGTATGGGGACTTGTAAGCCGGTCACTAGTGGGACTGAAATGTCATATATGACACAAACATAAAAACTGAATGTGGTTGTCGAATCCTCATACATCAAAATCGCCGGGAGAGTCCTTTATACTATTTAAAAACATTATTGTTAGTAGCTACCTGTATTTGAGTAAGACACTCTGTTTTATTTAAAACAGTATTTTGTGTACCAACCTGCACACAGTAATATCAACACTTCTGCTTTCCCCAATGGCTTATGTACCTATGGTTTTAATCAGAAGTCAGCCATGATTGATTAGTGGCCCAGGATCATGATTACCATACAAATTAGCCAGCAGTGCCATCTATCTTAATCAATCACTCACCCCAAACATCAATTCTAGTCTTGGGAAAGGTATTATTTAGTTAACAGCCATGGTCATCTATGTCCTAAAGAGGCACACAGAGGGAACAAATTACAGGCAAAATAGATATATTTGTGTGTCATTGATGGCAATGGTAATAATTGCTCTTTTCTTTTATATGGGAACATCAAAATGAATAACAGTATTCCTAGTTACACTTGTCTTAAAATAGCCATATTGCATTTTAGTGAAAATTTGAGGAAAGATTATTCGCTTTTCCACAAAAGAAGCAGACTGATTTGAGCTAAAATCAATTCCTTAAAGGTTTTTCTTTCTGAAAAACATGCACTTATGTTACAGAGCATTGGAATTCAAAGGACAAGAGAAAAATTAAAATAGAATCTGAACAAAAGTAGATAAAGCTATTTATGGTGTCTTGCTCAAGCACATAAGTCTTTTAACCCTAAAACACTAACCATGGGTATATAGTACCCAGCACAAATTTTCCTATTTTTAATTACAATTTTCAGTACCTGATTTTCTTACCTAAATAATGCTTTTCAGTTCCTATTAATGTTAACTCAAAGTACAAAGTTTGAAGTGCCTGCATGTAAAATATTTCAAATAAAGATTTATATTTAATATTTTTTTTTATATTTTCAAAATCGGGAATGATATACCCATGGTTAGTAGTGGTGCAACTTTAATTGATGGTTAGTGTTCTAGGGTTAAAGTAGTTAGTTTACATGTGATCTCTGTAGTGCCAAATTTACTTGCTCAGCATTTTAATACTGACATTTTAGACAAATATATTTTTTTTTTTTTTTTTTTTTTTTTTTTACAGGCTATAACTTTTTCAACTACTAAAGATGCCTTCATCAGTATTTTTTTTATTTAGGTTTTTATTCAGCATTATTTTTCAAATAACTCAAACAATTGAAGAAAATTAATTTGTTCAATATTTCGTTGTTGCTCACTATTAATTTCTCAACAACCTAATATATATATATATATATATATATATATATATATATATATATGCTGAAAAGTTGTTGGTCCAAAAAAGAAACTGAGAAAAGAAAATCTTGTGCTGGATCATGTCAAATTTTCGGGTAGTCGGTCAAGCTGAACTTTTCAGCACCCTCTCCCTGATAAACACAATGGGTAAAAATCACAAGGAATTAGTCAGATATTTTTTTTCTTGAAATGCTGGGCGTGTCAGTAGAAGAGAAAACGGCTTACTCCCTGGAACAAAACACACTCGTATGTGTCTTCTGTGCATGAGACTTAGAAGAAAACACGGCCGATCTAAAAGCTACAATTTAAGAACAACCTGATCTCATGGCTCAGAGATTTTGTGAGACAAATTTGTGGCTTATGCAAGTTTCCAAGCTTCGACCACTCAATAAAATGAGCAGAGTAGGGTGGAGGTTCAGCAGAGGCCAATGAGTTGAATGACCATGCTTTGTTTGTGAAGTTTAGACTAGTCTCAATGATTGTCCGTCCTGGGTAAGACGATAAACTACATCCAGTGGCAAGGCCTTTGATCAAAGGTTTTTGAGGAGCATGGAGCCACCTCTTAATTGCTGGTGTTCCCAGGTCCGCCCTGACCCAGAGTGGTAGCATCTATTAGGGTCCCAGCTATGGGCAAATAGTTAACCCCAAACTGGGGTCAAAACACTATGAAAGTGTAAAAATAGGTTTTAATATCAGCAATACATTTTTGTAAAAGGTTATTACCAGCAATTCATTTTTGAAAAAAAAAATATTACCAGCAATAAAAATCTTGTCTGCATTAAATAACCCATTGAGGTTGATATGCCATAAAACAAACCAAACTCACTGATTTTGATTGAAAAAGACACGGTACAACTGGTGCTCCAAAAATCTGTACCTTTTTGCTACATTGTCATTGATAATGAGTGAACTAAAAATCAGTAACTATTGGTCAGTTGCTATTGTCATAAAATAACCATATTGTATTTTAGTGACAGTTGCTAGAGAATTTGAGAAAAGATTACTCTAAAGGGCACTAGAAAAGCAGACTGAGTTGAGCTAAAATGATATTCTTAAAGTTCTATCTTTCATTAAAAATATGTACTTGACTATATTTCTCTTGGGGTATTACAAGATGTAAGGCATTGAAATTTAAAGAACACCAGAAAAATATTTAATTTTTTTGTGAAAAAAGGCATTGGCATAGTAGGAAGCCATTTTATTGCCCAAATTTAAGCCTTTTAAAAGAACTAAGTATAAACTACAAGAAGACAGAATGCATGGTTATCGACAAAAAGATGAGCCCAAAATGCAAATTACAAATTGGGGATACTTTCAAACTTACAGAAATTTAAATATCTGGGAAGTGTTCTAACAGGATGGAAAGTGTGACACTGAGATCCGAATATGTATTGGGATGGCCAAAGATGCATTCCAAAAGCTAAGCAGAGTATTAAGAGACTGAAAATTTTTTTAGAAACAAAGAAGAGTACTGAATTGTTACAGGATATCTGTCCTCTTGTATGGTAGCGAATGCTGGACAATCTCCTCAAAGATGAATAAGAGACTTGAAGCAACAGAAATGTGGTTCTACAGAAAGATGAAGATTCCATGAACTGAAGATTTGAGCAACGACAAGGTTTTTGGAGAAAATGGGGGGGGGGACTTGACATCAGTTTGTAGTGAAGAAGGAGGGCTTGGAAAACCTGATACTCACAAGACAAATTAGGTGAAAAAAGAGACAGAGGAAAGCAGTGCGTAACATACTTGATGAGCTTGAGTAAATGGATGGTAGAACATTGTTTGAGAGAAATAACAAAGTCAAAACTTAAGAGCTACAAGGGACAGGAAGATATGGAGGACCACGATCGCCTACATTCTGAAGAGACATGGCACATAAAAGAATAATTAATTTTGGGATATTTTCCTTTCTCTTCATTAACATAGAACCTGAAAAACGTAGATAAAACTATTTACGGTGTCTTGCTCAGGGACATAATTCTTTAGCGGTTAGTCTTTATAATGTCTCTGTCCTGCCAGATTCACATGCTTTATATCTTAACACTGACATTTTAGACGAATATTTGAGAAATTGGGCGTGACTTTTTAAGCACTAAAGATTTCTTCAAGTATTTTCCATTCAGCATTTTTTTTCTCAAATAAAAATCAGCTGATTGAAGGGGGAAAATATTCAGTATTTTGTCATGGTTGTCCACTGTGAGATATGATATTGAAAACTAACGTCTGATTCACTGTTGGTCATAAATTGAAATTGATTCTGTCATCAAATCAGTACAACTATCATGTAACATATGATTGTCATTTAGGTTGATCCCTTGCTTTCAACCTGTCCAGCTTAGATAGAAATAATACTCCTGCCAGTATAGCTCTTGGGATGACTAGGGTATGCATATGCCTGACCACTAAATCTCAGGCCTAGTCACTTTCCGTGCTGGGGATGACGATAAACTACATCTGCGTCCAGATTAAGACGATAAACTACATCCAACAGCAACGCCTCTGATCAGGAGGCTTTGAGGAGCGTGGAACCACCTCTTAATTGCTGGTGTTCCCAGGTCCACCCTGACCCGGGGTGGTAGCACCTGTTAGGGTCCCAGCTATGGGCAAATAGTTAACCCTGAAACTGAGGTAAAAAAAGCATTATGAAAGTGTAAAACTACGTTTTTATACCAGAAATACAGTAAATTTTTGAAGAAGAAAAACTAGTACCAGCAATACATTTTTGAAAAAAAATATTACCAGCAATACATTTTTTTTTAAATATTACCAGCAATACATTTTTTTTTAAATATTACCAGCAATACATTTTTTTTTAAATATTACCAGCAATACATTTTTTTTTTTTTTAAATATTACCAGCAATACATTTTTTTTTTTTTTTTTTTTTTAAATATTACCAGCTATACATTTTTGAGGAAAAAAATATTACCAGAAATAGATTTTTGACAAAACAAAAATATTACCAGGAAAAAATAAAGTTGTCAGCATTAAATGACCCATTGAAGTTGATATGCTGTAAACCAAACCAAGCCCTAGTCACTTTCCATTGCCTGTGCCCCTTTCATAAATATTTTCATGATTATTATTCTGATAAGCTTTAATTTTGGTACCTTGACTTTACAAATTTAAGTGCAGTACTAAATTGGCAGCTAGGTCTCATCATTTTACAGTTGAAATTGGTAAATGTAACTGTAAGTTCTTTGCTAATAGTTTCTTCTGTTTTATCCATTTGTAAGTTTACCATTCATCCAATATTGCTGCCATATCTCGTCTGGGGCTTCTGCTATATATTTAGAGATTCTTGATAAAATACAAAGAATAATCTGAAATGTTATTGGTCCTGACCTGGCATTTTGGCTTCAGTCACTTTCCCACTGCTGTAATGCAGCTTCCCTGTGCCTTTTCTATAAATATTTTCATGGTAATTATTCAGATGAATTTTCTGCTTTGATATGTAGACTTTATGAATGTAAGCATATTAGATTGGCGGGAAGGTCTCATCATTTACAGTTGAAATGGCAAAATGTAACCATAAGTTCTACACTAACAGTTTCTTCTCTTGCACTTGTTGAACTCTCTTTGGACATCTTGCTCTCCAGTCAACTTTGATCTTCAAAAGTATAAATGCAATGTCACTCATTGTTTTCTTTCTTTCTTATTCTTTTATTGTTCTCTCCCCTTAATAATATTTTTTCTTTTTCTCATCTTCTTTCACACTCAGTAACTCCTTGCATCTCAATGGCTTTATTGCCTTACTTGGGGGTGAAATAGTTTTTAAAAATTCACTGACCCAATGTGCTGGATATACAACAAACAATAAGACAGAATAGACTGTCTAGTCTATGGATGCTCAAAATTGACCAAAATAGAATACATACAAAAGACACAACAAAACAGCATTGACCCAGTCAAAGACAATGCACATAAGTCATGAACTGGAATAGAAAATGAAACCACTGTTCTCTGGGACATGCCAATTCAAACTAATAAAGAAATTAAGGCTAACAGTTGTGAATAGAAAGAAGAAAAATTGAATGTTAATCGTCATGTCTTTCCCACCTAAAGACAAACCTCCCTGAAAAGTAGAGAAAAATTTTTAACAATCCAAAAATTGAGAGAATGTGGGGGCGTGAAGACCACGACTATACTAGTGGTAATATGTGCTGTCAGTCTGGTCAAGAAAATGATGGAAAATATGCCAACTATATCATTGGCGACATCATAATACAAGAAGTGTAGAAGATCATCCTCCTCAGCATGCCATGAAAACTCCATCAGGTAAACTAATCCCATATTTATGATAGTCCTAAGTTCTATAGATGGGCTCAGTTCTTTTAAATGGGCAAATCAGGATGTTAAGAAAAAAAAAAAACTAAGTTTTAATAATAACAGCCACCACCACCTTATGACCATTGGCTTACAACCATATCACATTGAAACACCAGTTCTTCTAGGATCACCAAAGTTAAGCAACATTGATCTTGGTCTGTATCTAGATGGGTAACTGATTGGGAATACCAGGTGCTGTAAGCTTGGGTGTGCAAATGCTGTAATGTATTACAGCTTAAAATTGCAAATCAAGAAGTCATATTCCAATTCCAGTTGGATTTGTTATATTCACTTACATGCAAATTCCCTTGGGAAAGATATGAATCCATCTCTTCTTCCTCCAGCGATGGGTTAAATAGTACGACTTGTATCAGTAAATCATTATTATCTTCAAAAGATTCTTAGAATCTAAAAATATTTTTTAGCTTGAAATAACCTGCAAAAGGGTTGATAAGCCATAAAAAAAAACCAATCAGTCAATAAAAACACTTCCTCCTCCTTGCTGATAACTCCAATAATAAGAATGATGATGATAACCTTACAGGCATTGGATTGTGATTTGGAAGTAGAGGCATTATGAAAAACATGTCTACTCAGAGCAGCAAGGATACTTTGAAAAGCCTGTCGATGAAAAGAAGACATGACTAGTTTATTAAGTCACAATTGTGGGACATTGAAAATAATCTTCTAACCTGCAACCAACATTATACGCTGTGCTGAAGTGAAATAATAACTGCTTTCTTAAACATCTGCACCACAAATTGGCTTTTTGATTCTTCACCTATATTCTGGAATTGGCGCTTATGAGTGGTCACTCTTTTGAAAAAATATCTGGTGCTGCTATTTGGCATTCCTTGAAGAATTATCCTGTCAGCTTGACCTCTTTTAGTCACGAGAACCAATTTATCTCTTGTTACTATAGCAACTACCTTTAGCCAATCGATTATAAAGTAACCATAGAAAATGAATGCAAGCTTTCTTTTATAGGGTTTTTTTTTATGTTTTTAAGCAATCAACTTTAGTTGCTTTAAGAAAGCTGTTGGCTTCCATTTGCCTTTAAGGTTAAATATAACAATTGGAACTGTATCTTCTTATAATTTATCAGTTTCTCTTTCTTTTGTCTCAAGAAAAAATAGAGATTGTTGAAAATTGTAGTTTTGTTTTTTTTTCTAAAGATATAACCATGGAAAAGCATCCATGTTTTTACTAGTTCAGCATCCTCATCGATAGCCATTCAGAATGGAAACTAAGAAAGGATTTTGCTGCTGAGAAAAGACTTGAAACCTTACAGCATCTACTCTCAGCATAAAAAGATAATTGTAGCTAACAGTTTCTTTCCTTTTTCTTTTCCTATCTCTCCATATCTTCTCAAGAATATTAATAAAAATTCTTCCCAAAGTTTAATTTAGTCTATGAGGTGTTAGTTTGAAGACTTTTTGACCTTGAACAAAGAATTTTACTTTTTGCCATTTCACTCTTAAGTAAGGCGATAAAGCCACTAATATGCAAGGGATTACTGAGTGTGAAAAAACGGAAGGTGAAGTTGGAATTAATGAACTCCAGTATTTTTGATCTGATGTAATGGTAAAAAATGGCATCACTCTCAGAGTTTTGGACAGGGGGCCCATTTTGGTGTTTCTCATATGTGCTAGTTTCTGTAGAAACATCCTTGGTTCTAACAGGACACAAAACTCAGAGAACAGGAGATAAAGTAAATATGGCGCCAAGGTCGGTCACTTCTTGGAAGGATGAGTTTATAGATAAAAGTTGTTAATTAAAAGACTAACAAGTATGATTAGTATTTTGAGCTGATCTTAATATGCAGTTATTTAAATGATGGATGTCTACTTGACAAATGCTTGGAGAGAGGCAACATCTTAGCTCTTGTCATAAATCATCTTTTTTTTAAAATCATTTTACCCACAAACAAGGCAATAAAGCCACTAAAACACAAGGTGTTAATGAGTGTTAGAGAATATAAGAAAAAGAACAAACATTACAGATAGAGGACAATAAGAGAACAGGAATTTGGAAGATAGAAGATAACAATTGACATTGCATTTAAATGTTTGAAGATCAAACTTGACTGGGAAGCAAGAAACCAGAAGAGAGTTCCAGAAGTGAGAAGTGTGACAAAAGAAACTGTTAGCTAAGAACTTATGGTTATAGATAGCCATTTCAACTGTAACATACATACATACACATACATACACACACACACACACACACACACACACACATATATATAAAATGAAGAGGTTATAATGGTTCCAACGAGAGAAAAGTGTGTATATTAAAAAGAGAGGTACCGCAAACTTTTTTGGTTGTAATGTGGATTTTTAAAAAAATATTATTCTTTATTTTTCATAATTTTACAACACGTGTTTCTGGTCTCACGACCATCTTCAGGTAAAGAGTGGAGATTTCCACATATTATTAAAAATAATTAATTTTTTTTTTTTCCTTTGTTTTTCAATGTTAAATATTCTCGATATGAGACATTCTCTGTTTTTGTGTTAGTAATCTGAATGTCTTTCTTGAAAAAGTTTGCGGTACCTCTCTTCTTTTTAATATATATATATATATATGTATAAAAGTGAACATAGAAGTCAACACTTAGAGGCGACAGTCTGTTTCATGCTAGTGCAATCGTCAGGCAACTAGTGCTGTTATTTTTCTCCGCTATTTATATATAATATGTATGTGTGTGGGTGCATTGTGGGTAGTCTATTTTGGCGGTTACTTTTAACAGAACTCGCTTATTTGTTTATTTATTTATGTCAAATTATTTTGCTTGTTTTGTTTTTTAATTTAATTTTTTTTTTTATCTTATATATTTATTTTTTATTTTAATCGGTGTTTTTTATTAACGTAGTAAAAATTTGTTTATATAGCTTATTGTTGGTAGTCTATTATGGCGGTCATTTACCGGAAGTCGTTTATTTGCTTATTTATTTGGGTCAAATTGTTTTGCTTGTTTTTATTTATTTTCATTTTTATTTTTTATCTTATATATTTGTTTATTTGTCATTGATTAAAGCTATTTGTTGAATTTTGGGGTGGAATGTTGTGGTTTGTTCTGACTATTATTTTGGTGGGAACACACACACACACACACACACACACACACACACACTATGTGTGTGGGTGCAAAGTTTTATCAAAATGACTGACAAGTTACCTTTAAGTTTTTTTATTCTGTTTTTTTTTGTACAAAGGATTTCTTTTTCTTTTTTCTTTTTTTATTTAGCGTGTTTGGAAATTTTCTAAATAATTTTTGTTCAAACCACTTCAGCTAATCTATTAACTGGGAGAGAGTTACAGAAGTGAGAGAGAAGAAACTGTTAACATGCAGCTATATCTAAACATTTCAACTCTAAAATGATGAGACCTAACTGCCAATCTTGTACCGCACTTAAATTCGTTAAGTCCAGGTACCAAAGAGGAAAGCTCATCAGAACAGTTATCATGAAAATATTTACAGAAAAGGCACGAGGGAAGTTAATTAAATGAAGAATTATTTAACCGTGCACTTGTTAAGCCCTGCATGGATGAATGACAATGGAAGGCCTTGTGTTTCAACAAGCCTGCATCACCCAAGGATGGATGTCAGACAATCTTTATGATCATGTCACACTGAACTTGTGGCTTCCAAACTCACTAGATTTAAATATTTAGTTTCTACCATTTTTTTGAAGGCTACTGCTCACAAACAATAGCAGCCAAAGTCTGTACTACATTGCAGTCTGTTCAAATTCTGAAAATCTCTCGCTAGCACTCTGTACTAAACACCTACAACAATGAGATGCTAAATGAGGAAAAAAATTTTCTATATTAGTGTACACCTTCGATTTGTTTCAATACCAAATATACAATCGCTCGCACCAAATATCAAAGCAAGGTGTTGTGTGATGTGCGTATAGGTGTTTTCATCAGTTTGATATTTTCTCTTATTGCTGGATACGGGATGCTGTCATTTAGTTTTGGTTCAATGTTGTGTACCTGTCAGGATGAGATTATGAAAGAAAGGCTGTCGTTTCCTTGATTTAACAACCTTCTTTCTTTCTTTTTGTACAATGATATTCACCCTGTACAAGGCCTGAGAGACACTTGAGGTAAAAGATTACAGAATCAGTTTATGCAGATATATCGGGAAGATAACGTTTAACACTAGACTTGGACAGGTTAAGATTATAGTGATCGAGGATGCATCTTCTTGGGAGTCGGTTACAGAAAGCATCAGTTTGTAGGAAGAAGCTTCACAAGTGGAACTTGCATCCCAGATGCTGCCATCTAGTTTGGTTCAATGTTGTGTATCTGCCAGGATGAGATTATCGAAGAATTCTCATTCACTCTAACAGGCCATGGTTTCCTTGATCTGACAACTTTTTTTTTTTTTTTTTTT
>OZ038507.1:107500-125000 GCA_964036315.1 Acanthosepion esculentum | reverse complement strand
ATGAAAAATAGCTGCCAAAATACACCCTAAATGTGCTCACTTCCGTTGTTTATAACTGTGCTTGGAAGGAAAGTGTGTAGAGTGCGGGCATCTCACCACACCACAGAGGTTCCATCAGGGACTATGGCCTCTGCAGCAGTTTTTCCCCAGGTTTGACAAGCACCATATTCCTCAGATCTAGCCCCTTGCTGCTTTTTCCTCTTCAAAAACCAAATCCCATTTGAAACAGACAAGATTTCAAGACATTGTAGTAATCCAAGAATATGTAACAAGGCAGCTGTTCACTATCTCAAAAAAGGAATTCCAAGGATGTTTCCATCAATGGAAACTACACTAAGTGTGCGGTTTCAGAAGGAGACTACTTCAAAGATGATTAAATGTCAAATTGCTGTGTTGTAGTTTTCTCATTGTAGCACCAGCCCCGATGCTTTTTGATCAGACTTCATGCACACACACACACACACACACACACACACACACACACACAATAATGGATAAAAGTATAGCTTAAAATGCTTGGACATACAGACCATTCTCCATAATTTATGTCCAGAAAAGAAGAAAAATATAAGAACACAAGAAAAATTAAATAAAAAAACAAACTTAACCACAATAGCTTGCCAGTCAATTTTAACAAAACATGTATAAAAGAAAGATTGCTGCCCATACATACACACATATATTATGAAATGGGCAAAGTCCAACAATTTCTTTTCATAGAAAATATTTGTCCTCCGAGAGGAATTGAACCTGTATCCTATACGGAACCATTATATAGCCTGACGTGCTTTTACTGATTGAGCCACAGAGAAGCGTTTCGGTTAGCAAGGTTGATTTTACTGTTTTTAAACTACAATTCTCCATGATTTTCTCTCATACATTCATATATACTCGATGCATATCCAAATGTAATCAAATGACTTCACACATTTTGAAATGGACAAAGTTTGACAATTATTTTTAAGACATTTTTTATGTTTATACATTCTTTTTATAGATACAAATATTTAAGTAAATGCTCTGTTTATAATAAACAGTATTAACAACATTTACCGGCCTGAATGTCTCAGAAATTTTCATAGAAATTATGCGTCCTCCGACAGGAATCGAACCTGTATCCTATAATATAACAAAAACGTTTGCTCTGCTATTAAACCCACAGATGGGAGAGGATAGGTTCATACCTTTTGTGAGGGTGTTAGTGCAAAAGGAATAGAACAGATTTGGCTGAGATTTGAACTCGGTGCACCAATTTCTTACATTCTCCACACCTTCAACTTTCAATCAAATCTGTTTATTTGTTTTAGTTTTCTTTGTGCCTTTTTCAGTTTCACTCCATTTTTCTTTCCCCCCCCTTCTATTCCACTTCCCTTTTTCTCCCCCCTTAACTCCTCCCGTTTTCTTTTACTATCCACTTTTACTTCCCCACCATTTTTCTCTTTATACCTGTTTCCCCCTCCGATTTTACTTCCTCCCCATTTTTCTCTTTCCTCATTTTTCTTTTGTTGTCCCAGTTTCCGCCTCCGAATTTTGTCCCCCCCCCTCATTTTTCTTTTCTCTTTTTTTTTAACCCATTTTTATCTCCCCCCATCCCTTTCTCCTATTTCCCCCTCTATTTTTATCTTTTTGTTTCACCCCCCCCCCTTTTTTCTCCTCACTGTTTTCTTCTTTTCTCCCATTTTTCTCTGTTTCTTCTTTATCTTCTTCCTTTTAACTATGTTAAAGATAACCTTTACTACAAGAATTAATAAATAACCTAATCTCCAAAATGATTTGAAATTATCAATTTTTTTATTCAATAATTGATTTTCTTTCTTTCCTAGATATTTGTTGTCATGGAAAAACTTCAGGGTGACATGCTTGATATGATTCTGTCCATACCTCGAGGAAGACTTGTAGAGAGAGTTGCAAAATATTTGATATCACAGGTATGTATGTTGGGGTTTTTTGGGGGGTGGGGGGTCGTTTTTGTTTCTTAGCTACACCACCCACCAGATAATTTTTTTCAAAAAATCAAAAAGTTTGGGAAAATTTTCACTAATCCATTTGAGTATTCCTATTATTTCTTCATTAATCTTTAATACTGAGATCTAGCTGGAGGGTATAATTTAATTTTAAAAGTATTTATTCCCAAGTAGACACAAGGCACTTTTATTTCCTCAGGCTGAGAAAGGCTTGTTTTATTTTTGGAATAAAAGATTTTAGTCAATAGTTTTTGGTTATTTGGGTTTTTTTTTGTTTCTTTTTAATAAGAACCATTAAACATTTGAACAATGTCCAATAATAATTTTTGGTATTTGTGTGGGGAGATGATTTTAATGATTTAAATTTCTTGGCAATTTTACAAAAACTCAATATTGAATTTTCTTTTCAATTATTCAATAATTGTTAAGAATGTTCCTCCATCTTAGATTAATTGTACATTATGCATTATGGCCATTATATATATATATATATATATATATATATATATATATATATATATAGTGTGTGTACATTATAGCAATTATATATATGTACATTATAGCAATTATATATATATATATATTATATATGCATAGAAAACAAAAAATTGATTTAATAGAAATAAATCCCATTTATCCATTTTAATGTGTGAAAAAGTATTTGTACAATACAAAAAAGAATACATAATCTTCATTTAATACTTTGTAGAATAGCCATTATTCACTTCTAGAGCAACCAACCTCTTCTTGTAGATCTCGATTAATGATTTGCAAATTTTAGTTGGTATTTTATTCCATTCATATGGTCTTCAGATCCAGGATTTTTGTTAGAGCTCTCGATTGGATATGAATTTTCAAATAATGCCACAGATTCTCGGTTGGATTTAAATCTGGGGACTAACTTTGCTATTTCAGGATATTTACATTATTTTTAGCAAACCATTTCTTCATAGATTTTGCATTGTGCTTAGGATCATTATCTTGTTGGAAGATCCGATCGAGAGGAAGTTCAAGATAGTCAACCAAAATCTTTAAATTTGCTTCCAAAATATTTTCATATGTTGTGACATTCATTCTGCCATCTATTACTGATATGGCGCCAGTACCTTTTGCAGAAAAACATCCCCAAACCATGATGCTGCCACCACCAAATTTTGCTGTTGGAACTGTCTTCTTTTGTTTGAAGGCATCGCCATCTTCCCTTCATACATGATTTCTAGAATTACATCCAATCAGTTTTGTTTTCATCTGTCCATAATACTTTTTCCCAATATGATTTTTTCCTTATCCTTATGTACTCAAGCAAATTTCAACCTGGCATCTCTGTGTCTTTTCAACAGCAGTGGAGTTTTCCAAGGGTAGCATGACTTTAGATTGTTCCTATGAATTTCATTGCTAATTGTCCATTTAGTGACACAGATTCCTGATGAAAGCAAATCATCCTGAAACTCGAGACAACCATTGGATTTTATTTAATTTGACACATTAATTTCCTCAAAGATTTTGCAGAACACTTCCGTGGAGCACCTATTCTTTGGGTTTTCAACAGTTTTGAGTTTTTTATATCTTACAATGTTTGGGTTGTCTGAGATTTTCCTGTAACTTTTACCTTCCTTACAGAGCTTAACAATCAGTTCTTTTTGCGAATTTGTCAATTCTTAACCTCATGATGAAAACCTTCTTGCACGAATATCAATTACAGAATGTACTGTTTGTATGTTTAGGCTAAAAATAACTACTGATAACATTATTGTGACACTATTTGGCACTGGTAAATGGAAGGAAAGGGTTAATGAATAGAATGACGGACAGACTGAGAGAAAGAATGATGATTTCACTTTTCAAAAAAAAAAAAAGCTTAGTCTCTTAAACCAGAAGAATTACTTAAGGAAAGGTGATATTATTACAAGAAGCCATGTGGCAATCTTTAAGTTGACAACTGATTAATGACCTAGCACCAAAGTACTGGTTATGAAAACACAACTATATAGGACGGATAAGATTTGATCTGCAACCAAAACTTGAGAATAATTTCCTTGTGGTTGGAGTGCTATGACCCTGACAGGGTTTGTGGTCTGGCTGGCCAGAGAACCATCTGGTAAATATCTGATTTTGAACAAGGCCAGGATTGGAAACTTTTGCGTAAGTAAAATTTGAAATGATAATGATTTTTTATTTAATGCCCATAAGTTAAGCCATGACAAGCAGCCATTGGTTGAAGGGTAGCCAAGGCGGCAGGTGCAGATGAAATACCGAAGGTGGTGTAGGAATTGCCCACACCCATTGGGAAGTATTGGTGTGAGATGCCAATAAGAGAAGGAAGAAGTTATCAGGGCGGATCGATACTTGTGATGGCCATTGGTTGAAGGGTAGCCAAGGCGGCAGGTGCAGATGAAATACCAAAGGTGGTGTAGGAATTGCCCACGCCCATTGGGAAGTATTGGTGTGAGATGTCAATAAGAGAAGGAAGAAGTTATCAGGGCAGATCGATACTTGTGATGGCTAGCCATAGGAAAAGGAGATCTCCCAACTTGAAAATGTAATTAAGTTTGAAGAGCCAGACAACAAAAGGGATCTTGTTGGAAGATAGAGGAATCACCAAGTCTCCTAACCATGATGCCGGTTTTAGGTGAATGTCAATAAATGCAAGGAATCGAAGTGGCCGAAAGCAGTTGTTGCAGATGCTGAGACAAGATGACCAAGTTGCCTGCTATCACGTGACTGCCTGCCTGAAGAGAACCTCCGACATTAGCCTTGTGCCAGACTTAGCCAAAACCAGCCAAAGTGTCACGATCAATTTAAGAAGCGGGTTGGGTTGATTATGGTCCACATGAGAAGCTGATAAATTCTAACGACAAGACTAACCAAGCACTGTACAAAAGAACATATATAAAAGCATTTAATTTTATTCAAGTTATTTATTTTTTTTATTTGCATCTTCATTTCGCCTGGACCAACCCAATACAATGATCCCCAACGAGGATTCAATCTTTGCCAGCCTTATGATCAAAACTAAACACAACGTGGGATAAGGCAAGGTTTGGATTGAAGCCGTCATCTCATTGATCAGCCACTGGTGTTGGACATTCGGATGGGTGAACAGCCGAGTAGGAGGTGACAATTGGCTACCGTGGACCAGGAAGGACCCTGAAGGCGACATTATTGAAACATTTTAGAATATTCCATTTGAATAATCTAGAGTAATAAAGCAATTTAAAAGTTTTAAAATCTGAAATTTGCATTGTATGAATACGTTTTTCACCCATTAAAATGGATAAATGAGATTTATTTCTATTAAATAATTTTTTTTTCTGTTTCCTATGCATATTAGTTATATGTCTGTGTACAGTTGAAAAAGTATGTTTATTCATTAGTTGGAAATACAATGAATTAAGAATTTGTAGATGTATGAATATGTTTCCTCTCATTGTATGTATGTATGTGTATATATATATATATGTGTGTGTGTGTGTAGATGAAAGAAATTTGAGAGGTAAAAACAACAAAATAATAATATTAATAATAAGACTAATAATATTTATTGTATATTAGTTGGCCTTTTGACCAAATGAGAGCATGAGGAGAAAAATGTCAAAAAACAGAATCTTTGGACACAAGAAATAAAAAATGAAGTTCGACTTTTTGGGTTTTGTTTTTTTTTTTCTTCTGCATGTGTTATATTATCATATGATAGTTTTGGGCTAGTTGTTTACTACGATTAGGGTTGTAGAGTGTTTGTGGACGGCTTTCTGGGGAAAATGTATTTGTTGAGTATGCCTAAATTCCTATTTAAACCTAGAATGTGTGAATTTATTTTAAAAATGTATTTTAACTCTTTCATCATTCTTGTTGGCATTTAAATGAAGACACTAAAAGCACACATCTGACATTATCAATGCTATGGTCCAGTTGGTTGAAATGTGCAGCGACAGCTAAATTGATGTTGTTGTCCTTGATAGTTTTTTTATGGTTATTAAAGCAAAGACAGAATTCCGTACCTGTTTCACCAATATATTTTCATTTGTTGCAAAATAGTTAACAGTGATGGGCGGCACCACTTATAGCTGAGTTTGGTTCATCCAGTGTCTCCAAGGAGGCCAAGTCGGGAATGGAGCAGTCTCGGGCATTGCTTGCATGGTAAGGTGGGTGATGGTCTTGGCTGAAGCTACCAGACCCTGCTTTGCCTTCTTTTTACTTCCTCTTCAGCCTTTCTCCTCTCCTTGAAAGTGGATCAACCAAAATAAATTGCTCTTTGCCAGGATAGATAGTTGACAGCTTCTGTTAGGTGTTAGGACTGATTCCTACTGGAAGAAGTGAAGATTTCTGTTGTTCTTTGAATCTGTGTTTTGGGGCTCCATAGTGTCATTTGGTGTTGATGAGCTCACTGTAAAGGATGGCCTGCAGAAGTCTTGAAGGGTTCATTCAGGTGACATATCCTTGACCACCTGAGGTAATGCTTGAGGTAGGCAGCTTCAATGTTTGGCATTTCTGAGGACTTCATTGTTGGTGTGTCTGTCCTGCCATTTGCTGGAGGTTGGCTTGTCAAAACCTTCAAGCTTTTCCTATAAATATATAAAAATATATTACATTTGAACTGTCACAAGTCAAGGGAGGAGGTCAGATTACTGTGTGTGTGCTAGGTGGCGTAAAAATGCTGTTGGTGATATGTTTAAAAACTTTACATCAGGATTTATTACACTACTTGCTTTACTATCTTTAATATATTCTTTATTACATAAAGAATACATTAAATAATGTATGTATTCTTTATTATCATTTTATATATATATATATATATATATATATATAGTTTACGAAAAACTAGGTAATCCGTATGGGTAGACATAACGAGGATAAAATCCAGAGGGTTCAATGTAAATCAGAGCTAATAATTTTAATAAAAACAGCCTTTCAACCTTTGGAAGTAAAGTCTGATGATTCACGGTCCTTTAAAAGGGCTGTGGTAAAATAATTTATTATATGGAACCTTAAAGTGGTCTGTTTTTATTTTTTTTTTAAATATATATATATATATATATATATATATATAGTTATTGACATTTAGAAAAATGTTCATCAAAGTATGTTTAGAAAATAATATCCAATAATGCATTTTGCCCATAATAGCTTCATCAGATGGATAACAAATAATGAATGACTTTTAAAAAATCGTTTAACATCTTATATTTTTCTGCCTTAAGTGTCTGAGTTTTGAGATGGAAATCCTTCAGATTGGGTAGAAAATAGATGAAAGAATTTTCTTTATCCATGCGTTCTCCATGTCAACAGTATGTAATAAATTTGGGTAAGTCACTCATTTTCTTTCTCTTTTTGTTTAGTCTCAAGCAATGCCAGCTTGGGAAAAATATTAATTATTTTAAATACACATAAATGCATACACACACAACACATTTTTCGTTATCCAGCTGATGAAGACGTTATAGGTGAAATGCATTATTGGATATTATTTTTAAAACATACTTTAATGAGCGTTTTTCCAAATGTCGATAACTTATAACTCTGTGGGAATTACATTTTACAAATATGTGTGTGTGTTTGTGTGTGTAAATGAGTGTTGACTTCAGTGTCTACTTTTATATACACTCTATCCCTGATATTGAGCATTTTTACCCATAAATATATCATACCTTAATATATATATATTTTAACATACACACACACACACACACATTCCAGTTAGGACCCAATGGGAATAGAGTTAATTGACACAATAAGTCAGCTTTCCCATTTATAAATAATTTACAAAAGCACATTTTCAGTTTGGATCTAATGTATGTGTAGTAGATGCTTCAGACCTTTTTTTTTAAGGTAAAACTTTTAAAATTATGGCATAAATTTTTTAACAAGGTGATACCAAGCTTTATGTAGCTTACGGTCTGAGCAGGTCTTTGCATGCACACATACACGCACACACACACACACACACACACACATATATATATATATATATATATATATATATATATATATATATATACACACACACACAACTTTGTCCAGAAAAGAAAGCTCTTGTTTAAACACAAGAAAAATTAAATAAAATGCTTTACCGTAGTACCGTGTCTATCATTTTTAATGAAACATGCATAAACGAAGGATTGCTGCCTAAATATACAACTATATATATATATATATATATATATATATATATATATATATATATATGAGAGAGAGTACTAGTACTTAAATGGATTAGGCAGCCATCTTTTTTTCATATTACTATTGATTAAGCACTCCAGATAACAAATATATATATATATATAAAAAAATTTAGACATGTCTTTTAGGTTTGTTTACATTCTCTGGAATATAGATGTATAGAAACTGCCGTGGCCACAAAGTGAGGGTTCACTTTATATATTGACTGTAATATAGGTTTGATCCTCCACTTTTTTCCACATTATAATTTCTTGTTTATCAAATACTGATTATTAGATGTGAATTCACCTCTTTTCCACCCAGCTATGGGTTAATTAGTAAAACTTGTATGACTAAACCATTATTATCTCCGAAAAAGAAAATGTTCCTACTCATTTTAGACTCTAGAAATATTTTCTGGCTTTAGGTTGATAAACTAGAAAACAAATCAATTAATCAATGAAGTACTGATTAGCTACGCAGGCATGTCTTAGATTTGTTTACATTCTCTGTACTATAAATGTATAGAGACTAGAGTGGTCACAAAGTGAGGGATCTGTACTGATTGTGATATAGATTTGATCCCCCACTTTATGTCCACTTTATAATTTCTTTATCAAATACTGGTTAAGTATGAATCCACCTCCTTTGCCTTCAACTATAGGATAAATTAAAAAGATTTGTATCACTAAACTATTATCGCCAAAATAATAACAATTTTTACATTCTAAAGATATTTTCTGGCTTTAAATAATCTATAAGCTGTAAAAAAACAAATCAATCATGTCATTCCAAAAAGATGACAACTGAAATTGACTTTTGTTACTTATTTATCAGAGTACATGTGTACCGAATAGGTAACTATTTCAGAATAGCTGGCATAGTTGATCATTTGTTGAACTGAAATCAATTTACAAGGCTTTGTTCAGTTATTTGTCTTAAATGCTAAACAATTTCTATAATTTCTTTTTCTATCGTTCAACAAATATTCTTTTGTGTAAGCTACTTCTCATAAATGGTTGCCATCATTAAGCCACATGACTGAACAAAAAAAAAAAGAAAAGAAAGAAATGATTACTGTCCAATCAGAAACAAGCAACTCTGAATTTAAATTTGAAATTTCTTTTCCTGCCCTTGCAGCTAAATTGGGTGCATTTTATGTCTGTAGAAACTAGAAAAAGGAAAATGGATTACATTAGTGCAATAAAAAATGATAAAACACTGTTGTTGTTTTTTGTTTTTATTCATTGCAATTTCTCAGCAAAAGAATTGAATTTTTAGCTTTTGGAAATGAGAGGAGAGAAAAATAGTTCTATTGTTTTTAGATAATAGCATTGTTGCTTTGTGTTGATCAGCCCAAAAGAGGAAAACATGGGAACAGTTTAAATTTTAACTGCGACAGTTACTATCACTTTTATATTAACCCTGTCACTGCTGTATTGTTATAAGATTATTGCCTGGCTGTGCTGGCCTATTTTAGGGAAAAAACAGAAAATCACTATTTAGTGGAAATAGATGAATATAAAGTCACTAATAGCAATTTCTCATGTGTGCTGCCAATTTGGTTTTGATCAGATACACTGCAGTACAGTCTTACAGCTATATCTCATTGAAACACTGAAGTTAAGCAACATCAGTCAGTACCTAGATGGGTGACCACTTGGGAATACCAGGTGCTATAAGCTTGGATGTGCATGTGGTGTAATAGATAATGACTTGGAATTGTGAATTGGAGATCCGAGTTCCAATTCTAGTTGGATTCGTTATATTCATTTATGCACAAATACCCTTCAGAAAGCTGTGAATCCACCTCTTCTCCCCCAGCCCCAGCTATGAGTAAAATAGTAAAACTGGTATCACTAAATTATTATCGCAAAAAAAAATTCTTACAATTTAAAAAAATATTTTTTGGCTTTAACTAACCAGCAAAGGGTTGATAAGCCATAGAAAATGAATCAATATCTGTAGTACAGGTGAAGTGAAACAACAACACCCAACAGATAATAAAAATACATCACTTAATATGTTGTACACTATATATGCCTATGCTCATTTGGAAATAGCACTAAGTGCTAGTAAATTTATAATACAAACACTAGAGACTGACATTTCACTGTGTCTTGAAAAATATATATATATATATATATATATATATATATATATATATATATATATATATATAAAGAAAGAACAGTAAGATATATAATCCGTGTTCTTATAGATATTTTTACACAATAGTGCTCAATGTAAATTTACAGAGCATTAATATTATAAATTAACTGATTTAAAATGTTTTTTTCACTACACAGTAATAACCATGTTTCAAAAATGGAAGCTAAAAGCTTCGAATTTAATTTTGTTATTAAATTAAAGACATTAGTTTCATTTCCTCATCAAGCGAATTTTGGACTCCAAAATTCGCTTGACAAGGAAATGGAACTAATGTCTTTAATTTAATAACAAAATTAAATTCGAAGCTTTTAGCTCCCATTTTTGAAACATGGTTATTATGGGGTAGCGAAAAAAAACATATTTTAAATCAGTTAATTTATAATATATATATATATATATATATATATATATATTTTAAGACATTTTTATGTTTATACATTCTTTTTATAGATACAAATATTTAAGTAAATGCTCTGTTTATAATAAACAGTATTACACAACATTTACCGGCCTGAATGTTCGAGAAATTTTCATAGAAAATATTCATCCTCTGACAGGAATCGAACCTGTATCCTATACAGAACCATCATATAGCCTAATGTGCCTTTAACCAATTGGGCCACAGAGGAGCGTTCGGTTAGCAAGGTCGATTCGGAGGACGAATATTTTCTATGAAAATTTCTCGGGCATTCAGGTCAGTAAATGTTGTTTAATACTGTTTATTATAAACAGAGCATTTACTTAAATATTTGTATCTATAAAAAGAATGTATAAACATAAAAATATCTTCAAATAATTGTCGGACTTTGTCCATTTCATAATAAATATATACGTCAACATCAGGCAGTATATGTTTTGTGAAGATATATACTGTATATAATCACATATCCTGCAACTTTTGAAGACCTAATTTTGGAGCTAATTTTAAGGGGGTTGCATCATTTACAAGATATAAAATTAGCATATGTACTGCTGGCACTGGCTACAGTGTTGAACAAACTATATATCCATTCACCGTAGTCAAAAAGTACAGCTGTATTTAAAATAAACATGATTTTGATAAAACTGATGTTTTATTTAACTGTATCCAATAATAATGCATGTAATATTCACATATTAGTATCGTATTATAAAATACATAGCAAATATGCATCTTTTCCATTGTTTACGTTTATAAGATGTTGTTTCTCATTTGGTTGTTTATAGCTGTACACAACAAGTATAGCATTACTAATGATACTTTTACTATTCTCTTTTACTTTTTTAACTTATTTAACTAGAAGATGGGATAAAGAGATAGAAGAAAAGAGGTTATTCTATTGTAATTTGGTCTCTCAAAAAAGGGAAATCGCATGATACACAAGATACATGATAAAATCATTTTTTTTATTAGTGAAAATTTGGGGGTCACACGATACATGAGATCACATGTTACAAAAGTATTTACAGTAAGTATTATTTACATGTGGATTAGTATCCTCTTCTGTGTTGTTACCACAATGTTTTGGCTGTTGTACTCTTCAGCCTTCAGGTGTATATCGATCCAAATAACCTTTAATCTCTGGCGGTAGATTGTTCACATTCCACTGCCTGGGTCTAGGGATATCTTGTCTAGTTCTTATTTAGTACTCTCAGTTATCTCTCATCCTATACTGCCCGGTCCAGGGATTGAAATCACAATTACTATGTGTTGCAGCATACCTACGGACAATAATGGGTATGTCCCCATTTACATAAATACAGTAGTAAATACTGTAAGTTGGTCTGCAGTTGGAAATTCATTGTGGAATTCACTTGACTCACTTCTAGCAGTTGACTACTTTCTCTATGTGCCACTGGCAAATCTTATATGTGTTGTTCTTGTCCTAAGTATTATCGTTCATTACCAACCCTCATTTGATTATTCTATTCAGTAACCTTCCCTAGGTTACGACCCTATGTTAGCAAATTCATGAACCAACACTTTAATAGATTGTTATCTCTAGATTTGGGCAATGGAACGAGAACAATCTACCGCCATAGATTAAATAAAGTGTTCAGTTTGAAATGACCTGTAGTTTACCCAGATCAACATACACCTGATGAAGGCACAAGAGCCGAAACATTGTGATAGCAACAATAAAGATGTGGACAATAGTTCACATGTAAATAATGTAAGTAATGTTAACTACTTGTCCCAGAAATTCATATAGATATGTCTTGAAAATGTGCACATACACATACATACATACATACATACATACATACATACATACATATATATATATATATATATATATAATAATAATAGCTGGCCACTCTTATTCGAGGATACCCATCTATTAGGGCGGCTAGCCAATCCCTATAGCAGACGCTCGCTCAGGCACATTTGTGTTTGTTCAACACCCACAGAGCCCATCTGTGGTTCATGCTGCAACTATGCTGAGCAGACCTTAGTTACAGTTTCTGGGAGAGAGCATGTTATCTAGTGTGATCAACAATTTGAACAAGGCCAACATGCTCAAACCCTTGGTCACAGCTATTAATGGCCCCAACCCCAGGGTTCCATCTACCCAATTTCACTCTCAACCTGGTATGGTTTTCAGGCACTTTCCACATGCTGGGATCGTCTTCTCCAGACCGATAACATCAGGAAGTCTCCTCCCTGACAACCGTGGCAAGATTTGAACCCGGGTCTCATGGTCAGAAAGCAAATGTTCTAACCACTCTGCCACATGCCCATATATGGACTGGACACATACATACATACATACATATATATATATATATATCTCTTAAAGTGCATATAACATAATTAATGTGCATACATAATTTATTATAATAATACAAAAATAAAATAAAATGGAGATAAAAATTTAAATTAAACTAATAAAATAATCACATTCATTTTGTACGGCCTCATTCCCAATAGTTGTTACACCTGACATCCTGCTAGGCCATTTCAAACATTCAGCTTCCTAAAGAATACCAGGAAGCAGACAAAGGCATTCTAACTACCACACAGACACCATATCAGTTCTTGATAATGACTGCAAAAGTCGAAAGTACTTGAACAAAAATAACAAAATGTAAACTCAGGACACTTTATCCACTCTTTCATGCACAATGCTTAAAACCTTATCCAAGAATTGGAAAAATACTATTTTTTTTTTATAATCAAAAAGATGTGTGCGTGTGTTTCATTGTATAATGTAAACATATTGTGTCTACTCATTTTTATACTGATCCTTTCCAGTTGTCTAATCAGTTTCTTGATGTTGAGATGAAATTCATCAAAGAAAACACCATAGTTTTTTTTTTTTTAAACCAAGTACTTTTGACCTTTTCTAAGATCATCTTCAGGGATAAATTGCATGATCTTGAAAAAGTTGAAAGTACTTTTGGTTAAAAAAAACTGCAGCACCTTCCTTGATGAATTTCATCTTAACATTAAAAAACTGATTAGACAACTGGAAATGATCAGCATAAAAATAAGTAGATACTATGTCTATATTATTCAATGAAACCTGTTTGAATTAAGATATACTGCCTATATATATATATATATATATATAATAAATCCTAATGAGCCAGGTACTACTCACCTAGGTTTCACCACATGGGATCATCAGGGTGGACTGGCTAATGATCCCATATGGTGAAACCTAGGTGAGTAGTACCTGGCTCATTAGGATTTATTTATTTATTCATATATATATATATATATATATATATATATATATATATATATGCAGTACATCTTAATTCAAACTGGTTCCATTAATGTCTTACCATTATGTGGAATGTACTTCTGCTGCACACACACACACACACACACACACACATATATATATATATATATATATATATATATATATATATATATATTTCCACAGCAGTGGAAGTGTTAGACTTTTCGGAAATCATGAGACCAATCCCTCCTTCATTATCCTACCACTTTAATTCCGTGTCCTGGGTAAGATGATAAACTACATCCAGCAGCAAGGCCTCTGATCAGGAGGCTTTGAGGAGCATGGCAGCACCTGCTAGGGTCCCAGCTATGGGCAAATAGTTAACTATTACCAGCAATACTTTTTTGAAAAAAATTATTACCAGCAATACAATTTTGAAAGAAAAATATTACCAGAAACAGATTTTTGACAAAACAAAATATTACCAGAAATCTAAACCAAAGAATACATATTCTATTCATATGAATCTATCCTAAAAATGTTGTCGGCATTAAATAACCCATTGAGGTGTTGATATGCCGTTAAACAAAATAAACCAAACCACTTCAATGTCACAATGATAAATGCATAATAGTACATAAGCAACAAACTCAGTTGATTAACTTACCTGCTCAGAAAGTGGCTGCAAAATAGCTACTGTATCCATTGTCAGGCTTGGCAGAAGTGACAAAGACATCTTGTTCACTATTAAATCATTCTTTGCCAAATGTGATGTTTGAGCTAAAAAAAAAAAAAAGAAGCTGTCCGTAAGGAAAGTGAATGGAGTAAAAGATGACTCAATGCCACCAACTCGTCACCAGCTCATCTCCATGACAACTCATCACCAGCTTCGTCAACATGAGGACAACTCAACATGTAAATTTTTAAATATTTTCATCTACTTTTTAAAAATGGATAAAAGTAATTTATTAAGGAACGTTTTTTGATACATGACTTTATTTTTAATTTAAAAATTTATTGAAAATTGTATGCAATTCTCCTCAAATATTCGGCCAGAGATCGTTACAAAAAGAAGAAACAATCTATGAAATGGACAAAGTCCAACAATTATTTTAAAACATTTTTATGTTTATACATTCTTTTTATAGATACAAATATTTAAGTAAATGCTCTGTTTTATAATAAACAATAATGTTGATTTTACTGTCATAAAAATGTCTTAAAATAATTTTCGGACTTTGTCCATTTCATAATGTGTGACGTCATTTGGTTACATTTGGATACGCCATGAGCAGATATGAATATATGTGAGAGAATCATGGAAGATTGAAGTTTAAAGGCAGTAAATTTGACCTTGCTAACCGAACGCTTCTCTGTGGCCCAATTGGTTAAAGGCATGTCAGGCTATATGACGGTTCTGTATAGGATACAGGTTCGATTCCTGTCGGAGGATGAATATTTTCTATGAAAATTTCTTGGGCATTCAGGTCGGTAAACGTTGTTTAATACTGTTTATTATAAAACAGAGCGTTTACTTAAATATTTGTATCTATAAAAAGAATGTATAAATATAAAAATGTCTTAAAAGAAACAATCTGCAAAATTCTTTCATCTGCCTTTATAGACTTCTTCGATTTAAGGGGGAGAGAGATGATCTCTGAATTAATTGCTCAAAAAAATGGATCTTGGTCCTTTGCACCTTTTGCAGTTACGTAATGAATCTCCATATTATGGGTTGCTCCGTCCCCAGCTTCGTGTGCTGTCTTTTACTTACCACTACAGTATGGTTATTTGTCTGACCTTGAAAATTAAATACCACTGAGCCAAATAGGCTATTGTAACTAATAAACCACCAAGACAAACAGCCAAACTTTCAAAATCTCTACGACTCAAAGCCAATGTAAAAGTTGTGCACACTATGACAGCCAACACTGGTCTGAAGCTATGGATTCACTGTCAGTGCTGAGTAGGTTGGTGCTGAGTTGGCCGGTGTTGAGTCAGTGGTGATGAAACGTCCCAGCCTGAACTAAATGACGCTACAAAACTGCCATTCCTATTGAATTTCTAAATCTTATTATTTATTTTCAGATATTAGTGGCCTTAAGACATCTTCATTTAAAGAATATCGTTCACTGTGATTTGAAGCCTGAAAATGTATTGCTTGCTTCGGAATCTTCCTTTCCTCAGGTAAAGTTAAAATTACAATTTATTTAATTCTATTCAATTAAATACATTTAATGGAATTAAGAATATTGAAAAGGAATAATTTAGTCAGATATTGCTTTCTCAAAAATTTTGCCAGTGTTGATCAAAAATAAAAAAAATGGATGATATAAAAACTGTGTACATCGCTTAGACTCCTTTATATTTTGAAATTTGAATGCATAATGTTATTTTTTCTCAATGTTACTTTTTTCCTGTCTGTATAGATACAGGTTCCTAAATTAAATTTCTACATCTGCCTTGATAAAGTTCCTCAAAGACTAAAATACGTCAACATAAAATGATTTCCTTTTGTCATTTCTTTTATATAATCAAATATTTTGTGTGTGTATATATATATATATATAGAGAGAGAGAGAGAGAGAGTTTTTACATGTTTTTGATGTAATATCCTAAAATAAAGAATATTGCTCTACTTTTGTATTGAGCCCTCTTTTAAATTGAATGTTACAAGCATTTGAATTAGATTCTATTCGTTCTCATTTCACATGGATATATATATATATATATATATATATATATATATATATATAGTGGACTCTCCCATTGTATTCAATGTATGAGGGTCAGCAACTCACTTCCTAGGAACCGCCAGCCAGACACCCGCACATATGATTTGATTATAGTGGTGAAGGCGTTGTGCAGAACCAACCACACCTTTTGAAGGACCGAATACAGAGACCTGGTGTATGATGTGCCACAAGGTCCCCAAACAACCTTCAAAGGTTTTAAATTCAGAGTTGTCCTTCTATTAGACCAGTTGCCATCCAAGGCTATACAACCCAGTCTGTCCTGCTAATTACCCATAGCTGGAGGGAGAAGAGATGGATTCATACCTTTCCCAAGGATTTGACTGGAATTCAAACTTGGCTCTCCAAGCCCTCAGACCAAGTTGCTACCCACTACGCCTCCTATATTCCTCTCTCTCATACACACACACACACACACACACACACACACACACACACACACACACACACTTCTTAAATAGAATATACGTAAATTTCTGAGTGAACTAAAACGTATAAAATAAACATTAGTCGACAATAATTTTCCCAACTATATCAACGATAAACAAATAAAATTATTCTTACAAAAAATGCACTATGCCATTAATAAATATGCCACACAACAAAACATCGACATATTTTACTGCAACCAGATTCACAATAATTATAAGCAGGATGGATTCACTATATGAAGAATTATTAAATACCATATTTCTATTGTAATTCTTGAAAAACATGTCAAACTTAATATATATTGCAGAAAATGGAAAACCGCAAAACTTGTCACTAAATAAAATAATCC
>OZ038507.1:100000-102500 GCA_964036315.1 Acanthosepion esculentum | reverse complement strand
TGAAAATCAAACAGCACAAAAGTAAAAATGCCAAAATTTCTTTCTTTTTCTCCATATCTCATTCTCTGATGAAGCTTTAATAAAAGTGAAACATGTCAGATTGATAAATGTTTCCTATTTGTTCTTTGTCTTATCCTTCTGTGAGAATACAATCCATATTTGACCCCAACTCATATTTCCATTTATTATTTTCCTGCGCACAATGATCTACTATTAGTTTGATGCACTTGCACGCAATCTTCAGCCAGCCAGCAATGGAAGGAAGCTTAAAGTAGTGCTTGGTCAATCTTGTTTTAATTGATTTCATCCCATGCAACGTAGTAAAGCCACTAACACACAAGGGGGTACTGGATTTGGAAGAATTATAAACAGAAATATTACTATGTCCAGAAAAGAAAACACTTATATGAACACAAGAAAATTTAAATAAAAAGCTTAATTGCAAAACCTTATCAGTCACCTTTTTAATTAAACTTGATAAGTAATGGTTTGAGATGCTCTTAGTCTCTGATAAAGCTTTTATTAAACGGAAACAGGTTAGAGTGATAAACGTTTCCTATTTGTTCTTTATATTACCATTCTGTTGGCCGTCCTGGGTATGAGAATAAACTACATCCATGTCCTGGGTAAGATGATAAACTACGTCCAACAGCAAGGCCTTTGATCTGGATGTTTTGAGGAGCGTGGAACCACCTCTTAATTGCTGGTGTTCCCAGGTCCACCCTGACCCGGGGTGGTAGCACCTGTTAGGGCCCCAGCTATGGACAAATAGTTAACCTCCAAACTGGAGTAAAAACACTATGAAAGTGTAAAAATAGCTTTTAATACCAGAAAAAAATAAAATAAGAATAAAAGAAGTTATTACCAGCAATAAGTTTTTGAAGAAAAAAATTATTACCAGCTATACTTTTTTGAAAAAAGAAAAATATTACCAGCAATAAAAATCTTGTGGGTATTAAATGACCCATTGAGGTGTTGATATGCTGTAAAACAAAACAAACCAAACCAAACATTCTGTTGAATACCAATCCCTATTTAATCCCAAATCAGATTTAAATATATTTGAAATTTTTAATATAAACATAACATTTTTCTTATAGTTATCTCTTTTTAAATCTTTATTTTTTTATTGTTCTCACTCCTTACTCTTTCTCTTTTATCTATGTTTTCACACTCAGTAACCCCTCGTGTCTTAGTGGCTTTATTGCCTTGCTTGGGATGTAATTATTAAAAAAAAACAACAACAAAAATTCCTTTTTTAAACAAACTTTATTATTTTATTTTAATAAATCTTTTGGTGGCATCGTGCATTAAGCTTTGCATCCAGAAATAATGATTATTTTTTTCATATTACTATAGATTAAGCACTCTAGATCATGAAAAACAAGTTTGTTCGTTTTTTTTTATTAAATTTTACATAAATTAATGTTTGGGGTGACAATTTGCTATGCAAATTATTCCCCCTGTAGAAGCCAAAAGAAGATATGCTCATACAACAGGATTTCTTAAAAAGTAAAATTAATAAATAATTTTTGAAATTCATAATCTGCCGTTCTTTTTTCATATATACCACTATTAATTCGGCACTCCAGATAACAAATTAAAATAAAAAAAATTTTACATTTTAAGAAATCAGGTCAGAAGAGCATATTTTATTTTGGTATCCATAGGGGGGATCAATTTACATAACAAACTGGACTCCCTCCCATTAACTTTTATAAACTTCAGTCAAAAAAAAAAATACAATTAAAATTTATAATGTTAAATGGGTGTGGTCCAGTTTGCTATGCAAATTTGTTGTAAATTGTTTCCCCTACAGAATCCCAAATAAATAGGTTCATATGACATGATTTCTTCAATTTATTTTTTGTTTTAATTTGTAATCTGGAGTGCCTAATTGATGTGTATATGTGAAAAAGAACTGCAGATTATGAATTTCAAATATTCTTTTTTAGTTTGGCACTTTAAGAAATCACATCAGATGAGCATATTTCGTTTTGGTTTCCATAAGGGAATTGCAAACTTGACCCCCTATTAAATTTTAAATAGTATTTCTGATATTGTGGATTGTGTAATCTATTATAATATGAAAAAAAATTATTATTTCTGGTTACAGTGTCTACTGTACAACTCCAACTTTCTTTAATAAATCTTTTCAAAAAAATAAATGTTTTAAACAGTTTTTTTTTCTTTTTTAAAGAACTTTTATATTTTTCAAAAACACCTTTTTAGTTTTTAAATAAACTATTTGAAAGAAAAAAATTTCAATTTTCAAAAAAAACATTTTTTTTCTTTTTAGAAATAAACCTTGATTTTAAAACCTTTTTGAAATAAGCATTTTAAGAGCCTTTTGTAAATGAACTATTGTGAAATCTTTCAAAATAATGCTTTCTTTTATTAATTTCTTTCAAAATCTTTCAAAATAATGCTTTCTTTAAAGTCATATTTTTAAAATAAAGTTTTTAAATTTTCTTTTAAATGAAACTTGTTTTTAAAAATT